>VXAA01004537.1:282521-349443 GCA_013399115.1 Anseranas semipalmata | reverse complement strand
TCTATGATCTTTCATTCTCATTATGCTCTCAGTTAGCTCAAGGACTATCTGTGAATCTCAAGAATTTATTGAGATTAATGTAGGCTGCCTCCTTCAAATCCTGTTCTTCTGCTAATGGCTAAATAGCGTGTTGTTTGACAGTGGGCCATCTTCCATAATGGGCATTGCTGCTGATTTATGCTAAAGGAGCCATTCTTCTGTATTTGTGAAATCCTCTCTCTCTAAGTACACTTTATATAGTCCTTCATTCCAAGGAACCATATTCTGGAGAGAAGATGCCAAGATCACTGGATGCATTGTCTGAACCACTCTGCCTAAAGGTATTTTGGAGCAAGAACTTCAAATCCTGTACAGACAGAAGTATTCACTTAATACAGCATCTTCTGAAGCCTGACAATGTAGTTCTGTGGGATTTTCAAGAAAAAAAAAAAAAGCCTTATGGTAAAACTGCACTTAGCAATGAGTTTACTTAGTATAATTTCTTTGATTTCAGTCTAATTCCAGTTGTACTAGCTTGACATCCAAGTATAGGCAAGGTCAGACTTACCAACTCCCTCCTTTCAGAGTTGAATATCAAATGTAAACACGACATCTGTCTTCAGGATTTACTGGATAACCATTGGTTCTGAAATCTCTGTGTTTCCAGATGTCTTTGTAATGTTGTGCCAGATGAATAAATGGCTGCTACTGAAGTATACTGCTCCTGTATGTATATTTTTGTTGTTTTTATTCCCTGTGAGGCTATAGGGAGAGGAATGTCCGGTGCCTAAAGTAAACTTAAAGGTAAGGTCTGTGTTTAGGCAGTATGTGGATTAAGAAGCTATCTTTGTCATGTGCAGATAAAAATGTATTAAAAGATGGTATTTTATACTCTCCTTACTGCTCTAATGTAGAAAGGGCTTTAAAGGTAGAAAACAGTTTGCCAAATAAAATACATTGTCCAACTCAAATGACATTTTTGTCCAGAATACTTGGAGCTAGAAAACTGAGCAGATTTTAATGTGTTGTGGTTACAACTATTTCCCATAGGAACAGATGAGGAAAGCAAAAGCAGTTTTCTTGTTACCCGCTTCCCGTAAGTTTTTGTGCTTTCTTTTGTGTTTGTAGTAATTGTATGTGTGTAGCAATGGCGTGACTGGCTTTTCTCAGGTCAGTCCAGTAAACTGCAGTGAATCCTAAAACTATCTGGAGACCAACTGGGAGAGGGGGAGGGAGGTGTCCATTTCCTTTTCCATACCCTTACTAAAAATCAAATCTTTTTTGGTACTGAAAACCCAAACAGTTGAGACATCCAGGCAAATGGAAAAAGAAATTATTTTGACTCAGATGTTGAGAGTAACTTGTGTATAGTTCTTATGTTTTCTGTGCAGTTATTGGGCACTGGTTTTACATATTGTAAGGTATCTTTCACTGGTCGCCATTGTTAAGGTATGTAGCACTGGGATTTGGCTGTGTTTAATGAAATTTCTTTTTTTGGCACAAGGATTGTATAATCAGCATATGATTGAGACCATTGAGAATTTCTCTCTCTGAGGCAGGGACTAATGTGTTGGTAAGAATTAAATTTATGTTAGGCATAGCTGTTATTAGTGGCTTCTCCCCACTGTCTCAGAAATGCTGTTCTTCAAAAGCTAATACTTTGGTTATGGAATGAAATGTTACCAAATCAAGGAAAACCGTATCTTCCTTAATTTTATCAAATACTAGGGTTTATTACGCGTCCATCCCCACCCCCCCCGAATGAGATTTCCTCATGAATAATAAAATTAATGTCTTTTGCAGCCAAAATAAACACCATATGGTCAGGGAGAAAGGGACCAGGAAAAGATGAGGAAGGCATGGCAGCTGAAGCTGATTAGGAGACAAAATGGACTGACTGGCAGCAGAGGGGCCAGGTGAGAATAGACTGTCTCATCATCCAGGGTGGGATCACACTGCTGTTAAATTCAACATTCTGGTTCTGGTAGTGGCGATGACATTTCTGGGGAAGGTGGAAAAAACGGTGGCATATGTAACTTGCATGCAGTTTTACACACAGAGCATAGCTCATTCAGGTACTTGTCATATTCTTTAAGGAAAAGGTGGCAGGGTAAATAAGTTGGGATGCTCAGAAGAAAAAGCAACAAGCGTAATTATTATGATTTCTTAGTTATGTAAAGCTGGAATGAAGGAGCTTTGTTCTTGCCTCTGAAGATGATGGTAAGAATGTTAGTGTAGGTGTTGAGCGCTAATTGCCATCTTTCCCTCTCTTCTAGCTGATGACTAGGAAGCCACTAATGCTAAGCTTTGAAGTCTGTCATAGAATCATTTAGGTTGTAAAAGACCCTTAAGATCATCAAGTCCAACCATCAGTCTGTGTATTAGTGTTTTGGGAGTAACCTTGGGTACTGGACCACAGGCTGTACGAGCGCAAGTTAAGCCTTTGTGAGATCTGCCCTGTGTGACTCTCAACTGCTCTTGCAGGGTACAGTACAACAGGTAGCGCTGCGAAGGCTAACAGACCAGCGTCTGAGGTTTGTCGGCTTCCGGAGGATGATCTTTACTCATCTTCACTTGAATGGCTTTTTAATGTTAATACTTAGAGACTCCAGGCAAACCTCACCAGAGATTTAAAGACGCAGCTCTCCTTGGATAGACATTTTTCTACCTGCTGCTGATTATCTAATGCACATATGGGGATGTCACCTTATCAGCAAGTGCTTGTTAGCCAACTCCAGAACCCCTATTCCAGTCTTAGAGCAGCGTGTTGTCACCACCATCTGTGCAGCTTTGTTACTGTAATGTGCGGATCTTGCTGCTCTGGATTTCTTCTGGCCACAGCTGACCCTTAAAAAGAGTCAGAGTCTTAGAGAATATACATATTGAACACACATGCTTGCTTGATTTTTTTTTTCCATGTTACCCACAAGCCTTCTATATAGCAAGCATATGAGCTTAAAGGAGTTCAGTGCCTGCAGAGTCTCAGTTGCAACCTCACAGCACAGTAAGTGTGGATGCCAAGGGGCTTTGCTGTATGTTAGCTCCAAAATATTTTCTATCCTATGGATGGATTTATCCCTAATAAAATGTTATGTATGAATAAGAGCAAGGCAAATGGCAGGCCTGGCTGGAAGGCCATCTCAAGGTTGTGAGCGTATCTCTACATAGCCATGCCCAGAGTTCATCCTATGCTGTTTGGAAGTTACACTAGCTGCTGTGTTAGCGCTAGAGGGTGCCCTAGGACAGGAAAAAAAAAGGAAAAAAAATAAAATGGATGACTGGGATCTGTCTTTAAATTTCTGAAAGACTAAACTACACTGCTGCTTTTCATCTCAGTTACTTCTTAGGGCCTTCCATAGTCTTATTGCATGGTATGTCCTTTTTATATATCTATAGTCATTTATAGTCAGATTCAAAACAAAGGGAATGAAGAAAGAATCTTCATAGGTAGTTTACTAATTCCCATATAGCGCAAAAAAAAAAAAAAAAGGTACAGCAGCAACAAACACAAAAAGATACATGCTCACTCTGTTATTAATATGACAACTCTAGCATAAAACGGATATACTCTGTGCTTCCTTTTCATTAACTATTTTTTTTTTTCCTTCTCCCCCCCATAATAAGCCTACTGGGTGTTTTTCATTAACTTAATATGTAGCGCATTATAATTGGGGAACAGGGAGGAGAATATCTTTTGACAGTCTTGTGTCAAAGGGCTCAAACAGTACTTTCAGCTTCATCAGTGTAAATCCTGATTAATTCCATCTGGTTCGTTGCAGTGGCATGGGGTTTGTGTCGTTGTAACCTGAGTCCAGGGGTAAGTGATAAATGTGTAACTCAGATCTGTAAACTGTTTTGAGATAGTTTCATTAAAACAAATTTTAATTAGGGATGAAAATGTGTGTGAGAATGGGGAAAGAAATATGTAGCTTTCAAGCTTGAAAAAATCTGGTATAACAGTCTCTGTTATCTAAAGTAGCCAGGAGCTGAGATGAACTACTATAGTCATCTTGCAGAATGCACGTGAAATAGGATATAGGAGATGTAGCTGAGGCTGTGAACTGATTGCAGAATCAGAACAACAAAGTCTCTTCTACCAAGCGAAAAAGTAAAATCACACTTCAGCCTCCATTTAGGATTTATCTATGCAATTAGATGGTTGTGTATATAGCTTCGTACAAAAGCATTCAATTATATAATCCCAGTGGGAGGAACAATTCACAATGTCTAAGTACATTGTCATATTAAAGGAAACTGCCTGTCTAACACTAAGTCAACATACATGTTAAAAAGTAGTTTTTGCTATGAGATTAAACACTGATATCCCACTTCCAATTTTTCTCAGCCTATTTTTTCTCTCCCTTCCTTTTCAAAGGCCTTGCAAACAACAGTGAATTGCAGTATAAATGGGATATAAACAAAGTTCATATATGGTACAAACACATGAGAATCAGATTGGGATTAATTTTATTTTAGTTAGTGATATTATTCTGGCTAGAATTGAAAGGCCAAGTATCAGTATTTTAGACATAGTGCTTCGTGTGTGAATGCTGAATTGTTATTCTTATTAATGTATAGCTACAGTTAGCTTAGGAACCTGTCTATGTATTCACATTTTTTTCTTCTTACTTCTTTAAGGTTTTTGCCAGATATGGAGGGCTGTTCACAAGAAACAATTTGCAACTGAATTTTATTTGCAAATAGGCGTTGCATGAAGCATTATCTAATGTAGCACTGAACACATGCTGTTCAGTAATAATTAGAAAGGATGATATATGAGCAGGAAAGCTTCATACTTTACAAGAGAATTAGAGAACACTTCTAAAGTAAGTCACACTGGAGATATAATTTCCTTAAGTTGCATGCCCAAATGTATGAACAGAGTCACATTTTCTCTTTTAAATGTGTGCATATATATAAAATGTAATTCCTTCAATAAGATTACAGCAATCACTTTCTTTTTCCCTTAAGAGATGGAACTAGATGTATCCTCAAAGAATAGTTAACTTGTTAATTGAACCACCATGTAAAAACACTGTGCTATATGAATGTCAAAAAGCAGTAGTTTGTATATGGAAATTTGTCGCTTAGGATTATCTAGACTGTATGTTAGATTTCCATTAAGTTAGAGTGGGTTAGAAAAAATATTAAGGTTTAGAAATTCATAGTAGAAGTTATTGAGCTTGCAGCATCAATTTGCAATGCTATGCCCTCAAGTAGTCAATGCAGGTTCAAACAAATAACAGTGCTGCTATGACTTTCCCAATATACGGCACTACTGGAAACACTTCCTATACTTAATAAGTAAATGAGCTTTCCTGGGACCATAACAAAGTGTCTGATGCATTTATCTCTCAGCAAGTAGCAGTGCTACAAGATGATTTTTCAGTTTGGCTTTCGCAAACATAACAGCTCGGGATTGCACATGTTAAAGTATTGCTGCAAAAATAAGTTCAAGAGTTTCTTTCTGATGACCTGGGTGCCATTACCTTTGCTTTGCTAGCATAAAGAAGCCTTTAAATTTTACTAGTGCAGTTAGAACTAGCCATTGGCATTTAGGTAGTGCAGTTAGACTGTTGTCATTTTAACTGGGAGAAGAAAGAGACTTGCTCCTTTCTGTAGAAGCCAAATAAGCCAAGTGCATTTACTGGTATACTCTTGGATGTACAATGATGCTTTTCATTGTCTCTGAAGTCAATTTTCTAAATAAACTGAGCAAAGATTCTCTTACAATGTCAAGTTTTATCAGGCCTGTACTTTCCTTAGAAGTTGTTAATATAGTGGGTTTTCTCAATGCAAGCAAAAAAACAAGTGGTGCAGGGTTGCTTGAAAGACTGCAACCTCATAGTCGTTTTAATCCCTCGATGTCTTTCTCTGCCTCCCCTATGGCTACAAATATGTCCCTATTCAGCTGGGATAACAGGTGCTTAGCTTCGTCTGAGCACTGCAGCTCTCCCTCTGCAGGACACAGAGCGGTTCCTGAGGCTGAACTCCATGGACATGTGTATTGGCAGCTGTTAAGAGGCAGACACAAGGTCCTTTAACAACTGCACATAATTCAGATGACTGCTCTGGAAATGTTACTGTCTAAATTAATGAGTTCACTTTCAGACAATTGATAATGGAACCAAAATGTGGGAGTAAATAGTATGTGCTTGTATGCACTCCTATAACACCCTGTATTTACACTTTAAAAAGAAGAACTTCTTGCAATTTCAGTGAAACTCAAAAATATTTACAGTACTATTAAAATGCTCAGTTTGAGTGTATGGTCGTGCTTCAGTAATAACAACCTGGGTACAAAGACAGCACAGTGGAGCAACTGTCGTGTTATCTGGAAATATGAAGACAAATGGGAAAGTAGCTGTAAAGAATATGAAAATATGGAAATGTTATTTCCAAGTCCAGAGAGTCTGCTGGGGGAAAGGGAGAGAGGAGGAGGATGATATTTCTTATGCAATATGTGTCCGATTCAACAAAGTACTTAAATATATGGTTACTGTTGATTTCAATGAAGATAGCAAAGGCCATCATCAGCTTCTATTTGGTCATAGGCTTACACCGGAAGCTCTAAAGTTCAACAAAAGTATTTCTGCAACTAAAATTTCCATTGAAAACAGATGCTTTAGAATAAATAGACTTAGCTTCCTTAGTATTTGCAAACTCAAAAGTTTACAGTTAACCGCTGAAAAATGCAAAGGGCCAAACAAAAATGGAAATATATTTGCTGATAAGAAATTCAGCACAAATGTAAAATCTGTGGGAAAATGAGTGACTACAAAGAATTGGCATGGGAGTGTAAATAAAAACGACAATGTAACCTGAGGTTTTGATAACAAATCAATCAGAGTAAACAGGAACAAACTATGATTTTAAAATTGTTCTGCATTAGTTTGAGAGTAGTACTAAGAAACTTAAAATTCTCCAATTAATTCTCCCTGAAATTTTGATGGCTATGGCATATAGATTAACTTCAGAGAGCAAATGGTATCATCTACATAAATTCCAGAAAGGAAAAACATAAAGTTCCATTTAGCAATACCTGTCTTTGTGTGATCCCTGGGGCAGTGTGTTTGTTGGGAATATAATTTTCTTTGGCAGCTGTCTCCCCCGTTCTCAGTGGTTGATATTATTCCTGCAAGGAAAACCTGGTGGCTTTCTGAACTGTAGCAGCAGAACTGATGATATTTACTGAATAGGACAGACTAAAAGCTGGCTCATTCTTGGTGTGTTCTGTAGCTGGGCTTTGTCAACGTTCACTTTCCACACCAATTTCATAATAACACCATTGATTCATTGGTTAAATCTTGAGGGTCAAAAGAACTGAACTGTGCATCAGAGCTTTTCCACCAGCTGGTGAATTTTTCAATAAACCCTTTATCATTCATTTTCCACTTCCATAAAATAGAAAATATATGTCAAAAAAAAAAAAAACACTAAATTTGAGCCTAGGACATTTTTATATGTCTTAAATAGTTCATAATTTTATCTTCTAATAAAATTTAGTTAAAACTATATGGTGGTGTTTTTTTTTTTTTTTCATTTTGAGTGAGTATAAATTCAACTAGGAGCTATTCCCACAGTTGAGTTAAACAAGAGGAATACAGAAAGCCACCTGAGTTTCATCACAGTGGATAACACAGAATTCCATGAATAGAATTCTGGAGAAGACTAACAAGTGTCCAGTTCTGTAAGTAGAACATGCTCAGTTTTTTTGGAGAGCCACTAGCTCTGATCGCTGAGATTTTGGGATACTTCAGTGCAGCAATCACAAGTCTTTCTCCAAATTAAGATTTACTTGGATTTTTCTATGTTTTCTGTTCCTCAGTTGAAATTTCCTGTGTCTTGTAACCATTTAACAACATGTTGCTAACCATCCATTATGTCCTGCCTCACTCCCTTTTAGATGAAAGAGACATGTTAAAAAAGAAAAAAAAAAGAATTCTCTAGTCCCTATGACTGAATTTGAGAGATAATGTCAATGGAATTAGCACATTGTCATTGTTGAATGGTCTCCTGTGGCTATATAAACATCAAGGTAACATTTCCAAAGCAGAAGACATTAGTGCCATGATCCTGTTGTTTTCTGAATATTTCTTTATGCCTAAATATCAATGTAGGTTTAATATTTTACATGGTAGAGGGTGATGTGAAAAATTCAGCAAAATGAGTTGATTGCTTCTTTTACTTAGTTTTTGCTGAAATTTGGTTTATTTGTTGAAACTACATTGGCTAGACATGGAATGGGTTTATCCATGAGAACGCAAATATTCTGAGGTTTATTTAAGCTGGCCTCGGGTCCTGTCGCTGTCACCAGAGAGCAGAGATCAGCACCTGCCAGGGCACACTGCTGGCTCAGATTCAATTTGGTGTTGATCAGAACCCCCAGACCCCTTTCCGTGGGGCTGCTCTCCAGCCTCGTCCCCCAGTCTGTATGTATAGCCAGGGTTGCCTTGTCTCAGGTGCAGAATCTGGCACTTGCTCTTGTTAAAGTTCATGCAGTTGGTGATTGCCCAGCCCTCTAATTTGTCAAGATCTCTCTGCAAGGCCTCTCTATCCCGAGGGAATCAACAGCTCCTTCCAAATAATAAGAACCTGTATTTCTGCAAGTGTGTTTTCATTTGTCTTCAGGTAAGAAAAAAAATTCAGTCAGAACGTGCTAAACCAGAACCTTTAATCTAACAGGTTCCCTTCTGAAATACCCTTTATTATGTGAGTTTTACTTCTCTGCAGTCACCTTTAATCAATGAGCCACCAGGTTTGCTGTGTGTCTGCTAGTCAGAGCCCATAACCCAGGTATTGAAAACTGGGAAGTCAGTCTCAAATCGACCCCGTTTACCAGGCAAAGAGAAAGACATCCCTCTCCAGCACTGATGTGACACAATCCCTCCCTCTACCAGAGTAAAGGCAATTCTGGGAAAAAGGACTGCAGTTTGCAGGACTGAATCTGGCACTTTTGTGAACATTAGGACTGAAACAGAAGAGAGGGAGGTGTTGTCCATCTCAGCTGTTTGTCACGTTGTACTCTGCAAAGGAGGGGACTTTTTGGCACAGGGGATGTTCTGCTTCTGGACTGCTCTTGGGTAACAAGGGATAGAAAGAAAGTTGTGATAGAAGCAGGGAGGAGCTGCCCATAGCAGGAGTTTGTCAAGACATGGAAAGTGACCTAGTGAGTCATGAATACTGTGCATGAGTTAAATATATTAAGTGGACATGGTTGTGTAAACTGAAGGCATTTTTCCCCCTTGAGGGCTGTTTGAAGCTCTCTGAAAGCAGAGAGGAGAGCAGCTAGTAAACTTTGTGCTTCATAATTGCAGTGAAACCACTTTCATCCATGGATCAATCTTTTGTCAGCCCTAACACAATGGCTGATGGCTTTAGTGTATCTCCACTGTCACCAAAAGGCACTTCTTGGGAAATGAAACCCAGAGGCTCAATATCGTCACCTTTCCCATCACTCTAGCCTAGGTCTTCAAGTGGGGAAAAGGACTGCTTGCCTAGGCTCAGCAACATTTAGATTGCTGTCACACCTCTCTTGGGAGTAAATGGCTGATTGTTAGTGAAATATGATGTGTGGAAATACAGGATTTTATTTTTGTAAATTCTCAGCTAGGTACAAAAGCTGATGGCAGGACCCCTAAGCCCAGCAAGAGGATACCAATAGCAGAAACATGCACAGCCTTTTACATTTCTATTCTCCACTGTGTCTTGCCTTCCATTTTTCCCCTTCTTTCTTTCTACCCTCACTTTTCCATACATTTATCCCCCACCTACCCCCTTCTCTCTCTTTTTTTTTATTGGCAAACACAGGATCTCCTGAACAAGTAAAAGACAGCTCTTCTGAAGAACAGGAGTTATGGAACCCTTTTGCCCTTCCTCTCTAGGGGTCTTCAGGAAACCTGTCTGCAGATGGCTCACAGCACCAGTGCCAAAACAGGCACCAGCCTTGCAATAGCTGCAGCTTTGGCCAACAGCAAAGAACACCAGTGCTAACGCCAGGTAGGAGAAAGTGGTCCGTCATCTGAGTCACCTAATATGCTTGTGATTTTGTCATCTCAGATAGTGGTAATGTAGTTTTATATATACTGTGAGACCTGAACATGTAGCAGAAAACCCTGTGGGGAAAATTCAGCATTATTGCTATGGTTTATTTCCTGTTAATTGACACGAGGTCTCTGTTGTCAAGATTCTGAACAAAAGACAGGCCTAAGACAAAGACAGCCCTGTTCAGGTTTGTTGTTTTGTTGAGGTTCAAACTTGAGTGTGAAAGATTCTTTCTTTTTGCATTTCACTTGATTTGCACTGACTGCCTTCTGGATGATCAGTGTCTCAGCTCTGGGGCCCTCTTAAATAACTTGGGCAGCTTTGAAGTATATCAATGTGAGGTGTGAACAAATGTCGAAGGAGAGGCAGAGCTACAGTCCCAAGAGACAAATGAAGATGAAGGGAGTGGGTGAAGAGGAAGGCTTTGTGTGTTGTGTCAGCTGTCTGGCATGTTCTGTTGGCAGCTGCACTTCTTTTGCTTCTGCTGGAGTACTAGGTAATTCCTGGTTTCAACCCTTCAGTGACAACACTCAGTTCTGCTCTCTCCCTCTATACAGACATAATTTTGCTCCTTGCAACTGCTAGCTTCAGGCCTGGACCCTCACTCTGTCTCCCTGATACTGATGAACATCGCACCTCAGAGCCATCAGTTGATGAAGCTATGCTTAACTGTTCCAAGATTTTCTCATGTTCAGTTCATCCACTCTCCCTCCAGTTCAGCTGTAGCTTTGATAGTGAGGTGACAAGCATTAAATGGAGTTTTACCGGTTTGCTTTACAGCAGACTATCAGAAGGAAGCCCTGCCACTTCCCTGCTCAACTCTATGCTATTTTCACAAATGCATCCTGTGGTTATATTTGGCTGCTTTTGTTTCCTTGTTGTTTTCTTTTCCAACAAGGAAACAAAAGCATTGCATTTACTGCAGAAACCCATATAAACTATCTCTATATTGTAACCTCCTTAATATCACCGCTTTTTACAATGGAGATGGCTGAACACCATGGTGTTCAAAAGAAAAGTTTAAGTGATACTAAGCAACTCTTATGGGAAAGTCTGGAGAGAGAGAAGGAGAGAGCGAGCAATTGAAGCGGCAATTCCTTCCTTGAACAACTCCTTGACAAAATGACATGAAGGGAGGAGAAGGTGTATTTCCATCCTGGAGAGGAAATATAAGACAAAGAGGTCAGAAAGACAGTGGAAGTGAGATGGGACCATGGATGGGCTTAGATTTCAAATTTTTGCCTCCAGGTTTCTAAACCAGTCCTTCCAAGCTGCTAATCATAACCTCTCCACTCTGTCCTTTAGAGCACATCTGCTCTTTAAACCTTCAAGGCTCCCTCTGGCCCATGAGCAGTTATTTAAAATAGCAGAATACTAACAACTTTTACAAAACTACAGCAGGAATGCAAGCAGTTTTGATGACATTGTCCATCCTCCAGATTGCTTATGTTGTCTTTGGCTTCAGATCATTTTGCGTTTGGTACACAAATATCAGCCCAGATTCATGTGGTGCTGACCAGCACACATGCCTGCACCCTAGCCTGGAGTGCGATAGCTACCTTTGTATTCTCTGAAATGATCTTTGTGGCCGTGACAGCCCAGACAGTTCCAAGGTGACCTTTTTCATCTCCTTTTCAATCCATCTGTCTTTGACTTTGCATGAGACAAAGGAACATCTCTTAATGCAGAGTGTGCATAAGTAGGAGGAAAGAGATGGACAGAAGTTTGGACTCTAACACTGTTGAGTTTGCTTGGGTTCCTTAGTATAATTGATCATTTTTACTACTTTAGACACAATTTAAAAATACTAAAATCCTGCAGTGGAATTTTGCCATGGCTTTGTCCAGTGCAAGCCTTTGAAATGTCAGACCGTTGCAGTAGCTGACTTTAACAGCAACGGCTGCATGGGGAGAAGCACCAGAGCATCCACTCCGGCCTTCTGCTTATCACATAGCACTAAATTGCCTTCCAGGGAGCCCAGTAGCTTGAGTTAGAGTAACGTGTTGAAATCGTCAGGAGATTAAAATTCTGCATTACTGACAAAGCTCAGGAGAATATGAGGTGTCGTTAATGTACATCTCCTTTTGCAATGGTATAGACTGGAATTAGGTGAGGTGGGCAAAGAATAGGGCAGACAGAATCCCATCCTATCACCAGACTTGGCAGTAATTTTTATCCTCGCTCTGCACAGCATATAGGAACCAGACGTTGTGTCACCCCACAGTATCTGCTGGCATACTGATGAAGTAGTGCTGGGAAAATTGTATAACACATGGTGACTTTACAGGTGTTTCTAGCATGTGCTGTCATCCATCCCTTTTTATGAAATGTGGAGATTCCTTCTGAAAGTAAGACTAAAATGTATGCTGCACGCTGTAATTATGTCTCTAAAAAGATGCTCTGTTTTTATTCCGTGGTAAAGCATAGTGACAAAAATAAGAAAGCCAGTGTGGTTCATAAGGGTAAATTTAATTTTTTATTATCTCAGAAGCCAGTGTATTTGTATAAAATTATGGATTTGGTAAAGAGGTTAATTTTATCTAGCAGTGTTTGGGCAGTAATGTTCCCTGATTTCAGCAGTTGATCTTTTACATTGTCAACAGTAGTTTCTATGTGCTGCTTAATACCATCCATTTCTGAAAGACCAGAGAACATTAGCATGATTAAACATTGTTCTTTCCCTTACGCTCTCTCTTCCCCTATAATCTGTTAATTTTCTTTTATTTACATTTTTCACCTTTCCTTTTCATCTTTCATTTCTCTGACTCTGCTGATCCAACTGTTTTTTATTTTTATTTTTTTTGTCCTTATAATTTATTTTTTTGCTGTCACAGGTTACCCAGCTGAAGATCCATAACAACACATATGTAAAAAGGCTTCCAGGAAAACAGACGCAGCTGTAAGCAGGTATCAGTAAGTAGCTTTTTTAACTACAAGTTCCAGTTATATCAAACATCTGGGCTCCTTCTGCTTCTCACTTCAGTGGAAACCACCCACCATTTTACTTTCCCAGCAGAAGTTACATCAGTGGTGGCAGGAGCACCGTTAGAGACAGGAGACACAGGCAGTCAACAGAGTTTTAAGACCACAGTCAGCAAGAAATCTGTAGGGCAGATTTGAGTGACAGCATGATAAAAATGATGGTTCATTTTCTGTGCTTGGATTCCTTTTATTGCTACCATTGACTAATCAGTAAATCAGTGAAATACTGGTAGTTCACCGGTAGTAGTGAGACAACAGGGCATTTCCCAGAAGTGTAGGAGTATTCTCAACATTTTCTTCTGAGATTGCTTTGGATTAGCTCTTCACCACCCAGAATTCATGTGATGGGAGCATCAAGGAGTGGCAAAAAAAATTAGATACTGAACAGTCCTGTCATAATTAGCCTTAGCAAGTATATATGCAACATATCTAAAGAGTTGTATGTAAATGAGTCAGGCCTGATTTTATTAGGCAGACTTGTTGGAACTGCCATCGAAACTGCTGAAGACTGAAGTTAGAACCATCTTTATGAATATGCTGATTATTCATGGTAGCTAGGCAAAACACAGTGTGGACTTAATCTCATGAAGCAATGATCAGATTAATCCTTCCAAGAGTATTTCTCTGCCCCCTGAACGGCCTGACTTCCTGCAGAAATTAGACTTGTGTGGTTTTACCACCTTTTTTCCCCCATAATAATTTTTTTAACCTGTTTTCAGCCCAACTTGACAGAAGCGTAGTGGTCACACAGATGAGTTAGGTCCTACAGGTTTCTTGAAAATGCTGTGTCTGAGGGAATGGCTGCAATGTGAGTTAACGTAATAGACAACAGAGAATCTGAACAGGAAAATAAAATTTTTAAATGCCTCAGTCATGAGAAAAGCATCAGTCAAAGCTCAGGATGGGCCACGAGGTGCACACTGTAGTACATGCACAAGTGTGAGTATTCCTTGCACCCTGTGATAATCTTACTGTTTTGTTTATTTTTTACTTTGTATTAGGAGGAAGAAACTGAGCAGCACCAAGCCAATAAAGTGAGCTAGCAGTGAGAAGGAACACTCTGAGCTCCTCAGCGGTGAGTCCAAACCTGCATTGCAGGCATACTTACTTTACTCTCACCAAATCTGACTCCAGCAGTAGCTCCCTGTAGAAGCTTAAACTAGTAACTACAGTGTTAGGGGGTGGCAAAACCAGTAATGCCATTATTGGCAACCATCTAACCTGTGCTCAGAAGGAATTCCTGCTGTCAAATATGACTTCATTTCCTCCTGTGCACTCCCCAGCACTCTTCTTAGAAGAACTTAGATATTTCTATGGAATTTACATTATATTGTTGCTTATATCTACATTTGGTTGACAGGCATAGATTAGCTTGTAAAGTGCCAGTCATTTAAAAACAGTTTTCACATCACAAAAGCAAAGATTGTGTTTTTAAGAATGGAACCTGTTATGTGTGCATTAGTGATTGCCAGGTCAGAGAGGAAAATAATTCTAACTCATTTATTCCTAAGTAGATGAAATCCAGTATTTTCAGTATAATACAGTCATTACACACCTCTATTGTCCTCACTCCAAGTGGAACTAGTCTGTATAATTGTTCAGATAGCTCAAAACCATGGGTTGTCCCTTGGTCTCTCAAGGAACTGCAAACAATGTATTTAAATCATTCAAGTGCCTGATGTTCTTAACAACTTAAAAGCATTTGTCCGCTCTAGGAGGGCTAATTTTTAATTTATTTTTTTTAAACACATCTATCCAAAATGATGCTAGGCTTTTATATTCACAGCAGGGAGCATTGTGAGGTTTAAATATCCCTTTAATCACTAAGGATGTAATAAAAACAAGAAGAGTTCTTTGAGCTGCAGAGTGTTACCCAGGGAAAAACCTACTCTGGAGCTTACAAATGTGAGTTGAAGAGACAAACTGGGCAATAAAATCCACAACTACGGACCAAACCGGCTAAAAGTTGGTCTGTAGCTGCCCATCAGGAGCTGAGACTTGGAGGGGGGAAAAAGGCCATTCGGCACCTCTAGAGCCATAAGAGCCAGGTCATAAACATTTCACAATCTGCTGGGTAGGGGGAGGGAACTGTGGGTCTGTGATCCTGCCTGGAGTTTGTACCCTGGCCCATGGCTGCAACAAAGAATGAGTATGAGGAATTTGTTAATACGAGAAGAATGGAGGAAAAATCTAGACAAGTTAGGACTGCAGAAAAACGGCAAAGTAGAAGCTGTGTTTGATCATGTAAATTAATGTACGTTTATGACAGCCTCATCCCACTGCAGACTTGAGGAATCCATGAAATCTGACAGGTGCTTTTTTTCTGTTATTGGTGATGTAGAAGGATTCTTACCTGAATGTTGTTATTGTGGACACCAGTATCATTTTGCTACCAGGTGATGAACAAGTTGGGTGAGAAAAAGCATGGTTTGGATTTTATCAAAGGACTTGCTGCTTAAAATGAGTAGATGTTTCCAGCTCTTTGTTACTGACTGCAAACTTTCCTACAGATTATGTATGTCCCATCATAATGCTCTATATCAGCTTTCAAAAACTGTTTTGCGGGATGTACTGTGTGAATCTGTCTTGGCATTCATTTTGTTTTTATGGGAGATCCTATAAATAGCTCAGCTCAGACTCTACAGGTTAGTTAGACATCCTGTGGGTTCAGTTCCCTTCATCCTGTGAGACGTATGCAGAGTAGTACGTAACTTGTGGCTATATAACTTTTTATAATTCTTTTTTAAAGAAATTATAAATAATAATGTAAAAGGTAAAAAATAAAAAAAATGCAGTAATAAAATACCTTAGTAAAATGAAATGTGACTTGTAAAATGCTCTGAATCAAAATCTTCTACATATGGTTTAATTGTTCTGTTCTCATGCTTTTCTGGTTTCATTATCTTTCTCAAAGTTCTTTAGACTCAATGATGTTGGAGGAAATTCTAAAACCTTTATATCTTAACAATTTTCACTATCTCTTTGAAGATAGTCCCTTTGATAGGGAATTATACTCTGTTTATTGACTTCATGTTTTGACTAGAACCTTGCTATGATAAACAGTATATGGAAACTTTCTTAGGAATCTGATACAATATATCTGTGTTGGCAAAACAAAATAGCTTGCAAACTGACTTGCATGATTCAAGTCTTGCTTTTTATCTGTTAATTTCTTGCCTCTATAAATGCTTGCACACCAACAAAAAGAATCCTTTGCAGAAACCAATGCATTATTACAGTGTATCTACAATCTCGAAAGTCCCAAAAATTTAGATACAAGCTCCTGGGTTTGGCCTGCTGCTTTTTCCTGTAAGGATCAGCTTTTTAACAGACTGCTGAAGCATTGTCAGCTGGGCCTCCATTCAGCACAATCCATTCTGCTCAGGGGTTTTCCTGATCTCAATTCATGGTTAAATTGAACTGCCAGCAATTTTTAAGCTCTGCATAATGCTTCTCTTTGCATTTTCCTGTGTGCGCATGTGTATCCATATAAAAATATTGATGCATGGGTGTTAACCCAGAGCTGTTTGCTGCCTGTTTTCCAAGGCTGATCCTTTATGCCTCCTTGCAGGGCCCCAGGTGTGCAGGGGCAGAGAGGCTTCCCCAGTGCAGGAGAGGAGGCAGCACTTTGCGGCGTTGTGCTTTTTGGCACTTGCCTGTGCTGGGTTGCAAAGCTGCTCTTGCTGCCTCTGAGCTGTAAAGTCCTTACGAAATGTATCTTTTGTGGATTTGAGTGGGACAGGGTGCTGAGCTGTGTCTGGGAAGCACAATGGGTTGACAGGAAAACAGTGCACCTAACATCAGGAGTCTGTGAAAACTTGAAAGAGCTCTAGACAGAAATATTTTGCATTTGACTCTGGACTGCAGCCTTTGAGGCCAAAATCAGCCTTCAGTGTTAAGTGGCTGTTAAGTATTTCCCTTCTTGTCTCAATGCTAACTAACTGCTGGGAGAAGTGGGTGCATATTCCAGGAGGGCCGGGGAGGGCGGATGTGATAAAGGGAGACAGAAGAGCATGTTCTTTTTAGTTCAGGAGCCTCAGCTTTGTGGCCAGATACCTCAATCCACAAACCTGCAAGAGGAAAAGCCTCTGTTAAACTTCTAATGTACTACTTTTCATTTGCACGGGACCACTTTCACATGTCCCCTTCCCCAAAAGGTGCCCCTGTCGCTGCTAAATGCAGCCTGCTTCAGGGCGGGTGCAGGCATGCGGCCAGGCCCCGCAGCACACTGTGCCTCAGTCCGGAGCCCCTGTTGTGAATTAGCATTGAGCTGCTACCAACAGGCCCTCTCCAACCAACTGGTTTGTTTTACCAAATGTGATTTTGCTTTCTGAGAGCACTGGCAAGATTCTGGGGTACTACAGTTTGGGACTCGGCACGGGGCTTTCAGCCCTACAGAGGTCTGCCTGCTGTGGGGCCCCTTGCGTGGGTCCCAGGGTAGGAACAGCTGAATGCAAGTGCACGTGCAACACACCTGAAGACACCAGGCAGCTCTTACCAGGAAAAAGCCATCCAACCCAGCTGTTAGGGAAAAAAAAAAAAAAAACAAAAAACATTCCCACCATAAGAAGAAAATACTGTACTACGGGAGCTGCTGTAAGGAACTGGGAAGGAACTGTTCCTTATGCCCACCACGACAGGAAATTTTACTTAATACTTTATCAGAGGATCTTAAAACGCTTTGCAGGCTTTTACTACTCCTGTAGCCTCCCCACACAGAGACTGGCTTAGAAACCTGCCCGACTTCAGACTGCCCATGCTGCCAGAGCCAGACCTCTCTATCCTGACTGACCCTGCTCGATTCACTTGGTCAGCTCAGTGTCTGCCTGAAGTTGCACTTGTATTTCCTTCTTTTCTGTATGAGATGTCAGTCGCTAACAAGGATAGGGAGTCACATGCTTCAAGACTGGCACAGCTGTAGGAGCAATAGTTTCATCAGTTTTTTTTCTCTGGAAAAACACCGCTTTTCCCCAGTGCCCTGTGTGCGCGCAGTCAGGCCATGTTTGCTCTGCGGCAGGCTGAGCCTGTATTTAAGGGACAGATTGGTGGGCTCTAAAGCTGCCTGGAGAGTCTGAGGCTGCTTCATGTTTTTAATTAAGTATGAAAATAGGTAGCTATCTATTTATTTGATTTTGAGTCCTGTTAATGACACAGTCTTCCCATATTTTCAGTACTCATCCTGTGCAGATGGCAGAGTATCCTTCGTAAAGAGTTGCCAAGATGCTCTGAGGCTGTGGCCTAAGTGCACCAGGTGGGAATCTGCTAAATGAATTGCATTTAAGTGGCAGTAAGGCTATCTTCATGTTTCAGAAGGGTGTATTTCTTAAATGCAGTTTACACATCTCTGTGTTACTTTTTCTGGCTTGTACAAACTCAGGCAGACACCACCGCTTCACGTAAGCCCACTTATATTAAAGCTGTTGTGATAATGCTTTCTCACAACAATGTGCACAGAGGGAAGCCTGAAGTGGTTGCCTTGCTCTCTACCATACCAGAGTGCTGATACAGATCAGCAAATGATCCAAGGCTGGCTCTTTTGAAAGATCATTATTACTAATCTGGATTTCTGTTGCATTTCAACAGTCTCCCTGACAGTAACTTGTACGCCTTGCGCTTGAGCTTGCTCTTAGGGCAGAATGATGTCCTAGAAATTCTGCCTGGATGGAGGTGGTACATCCCGTGCGGCCACTTGCAGACTCGGATCCTGATAGCCAAAGCCTGCAGCTAGATGACACAGGTTATCTGCTCTTCTGCAGTCAAGAGCCCTCATCACCAGGCAGAGATGGCAAAGTGATCACCCCGTCTCAAAGAGCTCCCAGTTCAGAAGGTAGGAATGGGGGAGGGTACGTGTGTAGGCCAGTTCCCTACAGGGTCCTGTTGAGTGTTAAGGGTTAAAGCTTCACATGCAGGATAAGTGCCAGAAAACATTTGCCTTACTACAAAACACAGAGGGGAATGTTTCTTTCTAATCACCTCCTCAAAGAGATGCAAAGCAAAAGCTCTTGACTTCTGCTTTTGTCATCACACATCCCCTTCCTTCTGTGCTGCCCTAGCTCATCCCCTTCAGCATAGCAGGAGAGCCTACTGTTAGAGCTAGGCAAAGCAGGATTTTTGCCTACTGCTTGTAAATGAGCTTTGAGCAGAGCTGTGTATGTCACTGGCTTACACATATCAGATCCACTCTCTCTCCTGTCCCTATCCTCCAATTTGCCAGTGAATTGTTAGACACCAGCACATTCACCTCCGCCTTCCCAGTAAACTGCCCAAGGCGCTCTGTGGACAGACAGACAGGAGGGTAATCTGCTACATTCCCCCTTTGCTAGTGATGAATTTCATGGGGATTGCTCCTGTTAGCCACGCTTTCCAGGAATAGTAACAAATTCACTTTTTTTTTCACTTTTAAAACCTCTCCGGTGCAACTAGAATGGCTGGGAGAAAGCTAGTTGTTAACTAGTCATGGGTAATTAATGACTCCACCTTCCCCATCAATCAGCTGGGGAAAGCCAAAAGGATTTGAGTACTTGTAGCAAATGTGTGTTCTCTAGACATGCTGATACGCGGTGTGCAAATGAAGTGGCAGCAGGAGACCATCTGATACCCTTTCGTGGAAGAAACAGTAAGTCATGATACACATCCCACGCTCTTGTCAGGTGAAGAGTCTGAAATTCCCAGTGCTGCTGCTGCTGTTGTGCAGATTCTAGCTGTGTGGGATGTTGATCCATGTCGCTGCTAGCTTGAATATGACCCAGTTTTTGTTCCCTTTTCCCTTTTCAGATTCTGATTATGGTCGTCTTTTCTGCTTTCTGCAGTTAAAATACCAGCATTACAAAAGGAGGACACAGGGAGCAGATTTGATGCTGGCTTCCCTTTTGCAGCAGAGGAGAAAAGTATTTCTGCATCCTGTTCTGTTTGTGTCTGGTAGTGGCTCTGCAAGTATGCCATTTACAGCTGATCTTTTTCCTTCCAATTTATTTTTCCACACATGTAATAAATAATCTGCAGTTGATCTACAAGCTGATGTTATCCCACTACCTGATAGCCTCCTCCTCGGTGGTACTGAGACCCTAGTTCTGGATGTCCCTGAATTAGCTGAAGAAGAGCCTGTGGTCTTCTGTATTAACCAGTAGTTTTAAAGGGATGTCAGGAAAGCTGGATGTGGTCCTTCAAAGTTGCCAAGAACTGATGGACCATATCCTGCTATAAAGTCCTCCTCAGGACTTATCAAACTCTCCAACCTCCTTTTTTTTTAAATGTTCTTTCTTGCCACAATAAGCACTGGCCTTTCTTGCCCCCCGCTTCCCCCCCACACACACACATAGTACTGGGATTTCTAAAATTCAAATAGTGAAAAAGAGCCAGGCCCTCCTCTGATTAAATTCCTTTGTCCTCTTTGCATGTTGTTGCATTGCCTGCTCCAAAAGGCAGTAAGAGCAGAACTAAAGGGATGTTCTATAGGAACTGACTGTAAATAAATTCAGAACGTTTTTCCTGTCAGACTAAAAATCAGATGCCCCAATAATGTCATTGACAAAATAAAAAGTGTTTACTGGGAGCAAAACTAGACCATGAATCAACTGCAGTCTTATAGCAATGCTCTTTGAAACGAAGAATAGAACTCCTAAATTTGTTGTGCAGGATCCAACGCTGGCCCGTTGAGACCGATACCCTGCTTTCGATGTCTTCTTTTTGAACACCATCCTTGACCTGTAAATGTTAGTATAGCCGTTTCTGTGCATGAATGCATAGAACTCCCTTCTTCACTGAGGTGTAGTGACTGGTTTGTGACCTGAAGCATGAGGCTTGATTGCTGTCTCTTAGCACTTGTAAGCACTTGTAAGTACAAAAGCTAATGGTCACACTTGCAGAATAAACTAATTAAGGGAAAACACTGAAGTCCTTCAGTTTGTGCGCAGCCTTTCGTAGGAGCAGGCCTAAATAAAACCAGTGCCTGGTCCACACTTGAGACTTTTAGATCACTTGCGCTAGTGCTGGAATGTGCCAGCTGAAGGAGTTTGGTGCCAGTAAAATGATGTGCTAGCATAGCTGTGTCATCAAAGCAATTGCAACTTTCAGTCATGAAGCTCAGCTGAAAAGGTATCGTGTAGAGCAGCCTCAGTTATGAGCTTGAGAACGCCTGATGCAGCGGTGAGGACAGTGCCAAAAAAAACCAGCACAACAGGAAAATTAACTGTGCAGTTAAATCTGTGCATGGAGAGATTGGTTAGGTAAGTAACATTATACCATCAGATGCATTTCTGCTAGTGGAGAAGACATCTTTTGGTGAATGTATACATTACTGCAGTATCCCAGTTTTGAGTTGCTCTCAAAACTCAAGTTTTCCACACATAGTTAATCACTCACTTGGGGAAGAAACAGCTCAATGCAGTCCTGATTCTGATACCAGAAATCAAAAATCAACAGTAAAGTGATTCTGTGCTCTGGAGATGAAAATTATATCAAATCCTTGGAATAGCCAGATGGATGTTTTTACTACTTGCTGTTTAAGGGATTTTTTTATTTTATTTTGTAGGTAAGCCTTCAACTAATGTTTTTGGTCTTGTCTCTATTTGTTTAAAAGTGCGTTAGCAGTAAATCAAGGTGCATTTCCCCTGTAGGGTTTCCTGTATGTCAAAGCCATGTTAATTCTCTTTGATTTTCTTCCCTTAGCCCCAGCCATTGCTGCAGATCCTTCCTCTCTTTGTCCTTTTGGACATCAAAGGATTGCAAGGGGACAGCCCTGGCGGGAAGCTCCTCCCTGCTCATTAGCCTCCATAAAACAGGAACTCACCTTGGCTAGCTGTGCTTGGAGTCCCATCCTCATCTCAGTCACTCTTGACACTGGATCTCAGATGGAAGGGCTTTTGCTTGCTTCAGAAAATCAGACCTGCTTTTGAACTGGACTATTTGGGCTCCCTTTTTAAGGACTCTGGTGGCTGTGCAACTTCCTAGACTCCACAGTACATGGAAAAATGCAAGTTTTACCAGGTAGGTAAAGGACTCCCTCCTACTCCTTATTGTGCAGAAAGATCCTAGAACTATGCCAAGAATGTACAATGATTTTAGAAAGAGAACAAGTGCTCCTGAAAGGATACCAGCATTTATAGTAGTGTGCGTGTGTGAGGCTAGAGATAATTTCTAAATTATATGTTTGTAGGAATAGATGAGAAATTGTGGTTTTGAGTGTTCTTTGTGAGCTGTGGAAGACCTTTTGAAAAGGCAGCAGAGGTTCACTCACACTTGTGCCCAAAACTCCCTTATCTGTATCACCTTGTGCAACGTGATCATTCACTGAAGGATAGAGGTGTTATTTGCGTATTGTCTGAAAAGTAGCATGACGAATTCCTTTGGGTTGAAGGCCGCAGAAGGTTTGGAAATATTTCATATATTGCTAAGAACAGTTCAGATGCAAACTATCTATTTTGTCTGCCCCTGTCTTTTTTCTGCCCTTTGAAAGTACAAACTCCAAGCAGACATACCCCACAACTTCTACCAGCGTTTTATGCCCAAACACGGTAGTGTTTTATTTATGTTTTTCTTCATTGGTCCTTCTCATGGCATGTTATTAACCTCTTCTGTGTGGGGCATGATCAGGTTGGGCACAATGACAGATGTACATTGGGAAACTAAGGACCAGTCCAGGGGCACTGCATTTGTCAGTATAACTGAAACCCAGCTTTAGTCCTGTATTTTCCTATGCATTGGAAGGAAACAACTATTTCCGTAGTTTACGTATGCAGTTCACCTACACATTAGAGGTGGCTGGGTATTCTCAGCTTCTTTTCTCTACCACTGTAATGTCTTGTTTAAAAAGCAAAATACATGTATGATGACTCAGATAATTTCCACCTTCACCATTGTTTTGGGGTTTTTATAAAGCCATCCATAGTGTGCTGATCTGATTCATACTGATTTCTGCCACATCAAGAGAATTTTGACTTAAGCAAAAGTGCAACAATGAAAATCACAGACTGTTGCAGTATTTTATTATGTGAAGGATTCCAACTATTTCAGAAGTCATCTTATTTTCTTATTGAGTTGTTTATGGTGTATGACCCTACACGGCAGAAATATGACTGCATGCATTTGAGAGGTGAAGCCATTGCACTTGTAGAAACACAGTCCTTTTGTTAGCGCCAAAAAAGCTTTGTGGCTCCAAGAAATGAGGTGTCCTCCAGAGGGTAGGGGTGTTTCTACTGGCATTTATAAGGTCAGAGAATGTGGGTTTCTTTGGTTATTGGCAAGATTAATTTCTCAGATAGCTTTATGGATTGATGCGAATTTCTTCCCTGTGGACACTAGATAGCTGTTAGCATTAGACTTCTTCACTGAGAAGATCACAGCAACAAATGTAATAATAACCAATTTTGGTGAAGGTAAGAAACAGACCTTTTGCCTTGTTGGAGGTTCCCAGTATTGCAAATCCTATGCTATACTTTATGGGAAGTCTGCAACAGATTTTCTTACATCATAACATTGTCTCGGTAACTGACAATTAATTGAGAAGTCCCTTTAGGGACTTTAGGGGCTTTAGGTGAGTGGATTATTCTCCAGCATCTTCTGTCCAAAGATCTTTGTTTTTTTCCCCCCAAGCATTACTGAATTTACTCTCATTTCCCTTTCTCTCCTTTCTGTCTCCAAGATAGGAAAAAGGTACGTACAGCCTAATATAGACACAAACTGAAGAACAAACTGCTCTTATTTGTATCAGGACTTTAAGATCAAGCATGGAATAGAGTGAAGATCTCTTAATTTTCAGTGCTGGCCTTCATCATAGTAGCTGTCTTCATCTTGGCATAAAGAATATGTTTCAAAATGTGCCTCATGCAGTGTTACCACCAGAATGATAATAGTAATGAATACTTTTAAAGTAGCTTAGAACTAAAATTCTTGGAAGATGTTTAAATCTCTTTCAAATAATCCTTAAAGTAAAAACTAAGCTACGTAGAAGAGGAAATATCAGAAGTACAGACCTAACAAATCCAGTTCAGTGCTTGGACACCTTGCTGCAAACATCTTTGTGGTGCAATTCCAACACACAGGCATCTTTGTGGGGAAGACATGAGCGTGAGTCTTGGCATTAGGTGGATGAGCACAAACTAGGAGTGAATTTGAAGTGCCTTGCAAGCCAGCCTTTGGCTTTGCAAAGCAAATCTGAAGTAGATCCTGCAAACGGATCCACCGCTGCAGAATCCCATTGAAGCTGATTGCACATGACTTTGGTGTCAGCAGTGTGGATCTATTAGAAAGTTCATATCATTGCTGTGGTCCAGATCCACATGCAAACTGTAAATATCCTTTTCTCAGCCTCACACCGGGCACACAAAACCTGTGACAACAAAGACATTAGTGACATTTTAAAGTCTTTGCTGCAATGTTTATTGTATCCATGACTCTTTCTCCCTGTTACTCATACAGGTGCATTGTGGATGTGGAATCATTTTGGTAAAACCAGATTATGGTATTTGCCTTTGATTTTTAATTCAATATTGAACTCCTTTCACTTTAATTCTTTTTGATTTCATTGGTGGAAGTCTCTCAATAAGGACTCCCGAGATCTGCCTTGTTGTAGTCTCATTTAATGGCATTGGAATTTGCTTACAAAAATGTTAATTGTAAAATTCATCTGGGGGAAGGAGTGAGCATCTGTCGAGCTAATCAAAATCTGTTTGCATGTATTTGTGACTGGATGACTCCTGTGGGAAATCAGCCCAATTTTATTGTAACTCCTTTTGATACATGTGCCGCGCTGAGTGACCGAATGCATCGTCTCATGGCAGCTTTCATGTCTTTGCAAGAGGATATGAGGGAAGCTTTAGTAAGAAGATGTTAACAGGCTAATCTTAGTGAGCAAACTAGGTGTCACTTCTTAGCCAGTTCATTAATGTTGGATCAAAGCAGAAAAAAGGGTAAAGGGTGTTTTTTTTTTTTTTTTTTTGAATGTCTAAAGACCTTTACAAACTGACAGAATTATGTTTAATTGTTTTTTAATTCCTAACATAGTGGGAAGAACCCCTAGGGCTCACTTTGGGTTGCTTTTGTGGAAATATGTCACTTTCTGAAAGAAGCTGTTTTCTCTGGACATAGTTGCCTGTTTTTCATGTTTATTCTTTTGAAGATATTACCCAGGAAAACTGTAACAAGGTGATAAAATCCCTTATTTCTGATGTGCTCTGAATAAAATCCAATCCAGGCTAAGAGGCAGAAAAATCTCCCTTTTAAACAAATAGCCTTGCATGGCTGATAACACACCACCCAGCAAAGGTGGCCTGCCCTCATTAAGCTGAGGACAGTGGTGCTGCTGTGAGTGCCCTCTGAGTCGAGCAGACTTGCCGATATGTCCTACGGTCCACAGAGCACTGTTAGCAAAGCCTCACTGGGTTTGAAATCAGCCCGCCAGTAGCTACACCAGGCCACACTTTGGACATGAAGTGGAATTATTTTTTCTGCCTGGGCTCTTCAGTATGGCAGCAGCAGCAATCTTGCATGTGTTACATCAACTTTACGTTAAGAGCTCCTGTAGAAGGTTTTTAATCCAAACAGCATTGCAGAGGAGGTAGGTACCATCGACACCAAAATTTCTTCAGGGTAGTTTCCCCTTCCTCTTCCCCAGGACCGTAGTTAGTCCTCTGCCTGTAATAGAAAGCGCAGCCTTGTTGCCGACGGCTCCGCTGACATGTTGGGGTATGCTGCTGAAGAGAGCAGCTTCCACTGCCGTCACAGGCATCTCAGAGGTCTCCATCTCCAAGTCCAGTTCAGACCAGCCGTCCTTTTTTCAGAATATTCCATGGTCCAGCTCTGTCTCCTCCCTTTCTTGGTTCCACTTACATCTTGGTCTCCTGGCTACCCCTTTGTAGTCCTCTGGAGTGATTTTTTACCTCTGCTACCAACTATCTGTTGTTTTCTCCCACTGCTGCACTTAAAATATTTCCTATCCTTTCAGCTTTCATTTTATTCTCTTGGTAAAGTGTTTGTGTAACCCTGATCATACCAGAACAGGAATAAAAGCAGATTGTGGCTACTACCAGTCAGAATAGTGGAATAACGGAAATCAAGTTGAATTTGTTCAACACACAAATCTTTACAGAAGAACTTATCAGTTAAAACCAAACCCATTGAATAAGCCTTTATGCCTTCTGAGCCTACTAAGTAACAAAAAAACCTTGGAAGGAAGACAATGGATTTTCTTTAAGAGGTTTGCTGTGGCAGAGACTACCCAGTTCTTGGCAGCACCCGGGCCCTTCCTGGGTAAAATCACAGCATTCAACTACCTGAGCTAACCCAGCGCTGTGCACTGTGAGTGATTTGGGGCTGAGACATCCTGGGTCCAGGCAGGAGTGAATGGCCAGGTGTACAGAGCCCATCTGTTACAGCAGTGTGTGAAATTTGGGAGCTGTGAGTACTGGCACTGGGAGGGCCGACTTGGGTGCTGCTTCTCAGAGTCCTGTCTCTGAGCAGGAGAGGCTGCTTCGTGCTGGCTCCCCTCCTGCCTGTCTGAAGTTACTGTTTGCTCTCTCTCCTGGTAGACGTGAAAGCGCCATGTGACGCACTTCCTTCGCCCAGCCTGGAGCCCTACCCGCAGAGCTCCATTGTGGTCACCCTCGAGGACATGGGTCTCTGGATGAAGTTTCATCAGATAGGAACTGAGATGATCATCACCAAATCCGGCAGGTGAGGGGAGCAGGACAGCTGCCCGCACCCTTCCAATCTGTTTGCAAAACTGAGCACTCTTTTTTCTGCATGGTAGCCCTACACTTTTAGCCAGTTATGTGCATCTCCCAGCCTCTGGCAGAAGAGTTGCAATTTCAGGATGTCTTAGAGGTCCAAGATGCAAAGTGCAAAAGGTCACAGTGGGGCTGATGTGTTGTGAAATCTCTGCTCTTATCTCAGTACTTAATACTGATGTTCTTCCTGTTGCTGGGAGGTTGCTCTGGAAAGTACCCTGGACTTCCTTTGCCTCAGTCGCGGGCAGGAGCAGAGGAGCAGTAAATACCTGGTTTTGATTCTGCATTTGCAGATGAGAACATGGCATAACAATCTGTGCAGGCAGGCTACTCTAAAATTTAAATCTGAGTCATGTGTTGTGGAGCTTGCAATGAAGGAATATGAAATTGTAATGTATTATGTCAGCTGCTGTGAGCTAAAGTAATCCCCTTGGGTAGGGAGGTAGGTGTTGAAGCTTTTTTGCAGAGTCAGAAGATGAAAGTGTTGGTAGGGAGTACCGGAACGGAAAGCTAGATGTGCTCTCAGATGGGCACAACCCACGCTAGAAAATGCTTTAATCTGTGCTCCAGGTCTGTGATAGCTGCCTAAAGCTAGGAACTACATGCAAATTCCAAATATTTTCTTTAAGTTTTTCACTGTTACATTACAGGAATCAGAAGAACAAAAGCAATAACAATGTCAGGCCATCAGAGGTTGCTGCCCTGTTAGTGCCTATTCCACCTAAACCCATAGGATTAGACAATCAATACATCAATAAGATAGTAAAAATGTTCAGTAGCTGGCCTGTAGAAATACTTCTACCAGAACTTTGCACAATATTGAATAAAGATGACCTGCTGCTGCAGTAGATCATGAAATGATATCCACTTTATACAGAAATCCTTATACTGTATATTTAATTTCTCCTTCAGACGAATGTTTCCACAATGCAAAATCAAAGTTTCTGGCTTAATCCCATATGCCAAGTACCTCATGCTAGTAGATTTTGTGCCAGTGGACAACTTCAGGTACAAGGTAAGTACTTTAAATGATAGAAGTTATGTTTTCCTTCCATCTTTGTTTGAAACAGATTAATCTTTATGCTTCACTGTCCAGGCTGATAAATAAATTGTCTTTGGACAAAGTTCAGAAGTAATTGGTGGATTTTATGCCTCTCTGCAGTTATTTGTCACTTTTGCTTGGGGAGCAGCTGGAAAATCTTCATTGTAAGCAGTAGGATTTTGATCATGATTAATGTCAGACTTCTCTGACAACCACTGGGAGAAAGGGAGGAAAAATGAGGTCTAAACTTGGAGCTGTTTTGGTAGCGTGATCATGGCTCATGAGAGAAAATCTGCTACTTGTCAGGACTGTGTGCCTCAGAGGAATCCACTAAATCATACAGTGAAGCAAAGTTGCTGGGGCTTCTTATAACAAAAGTAGGGTTTTTTAAGCTCTAGATTTCCATTTTTCCCTTCACAGTGGAATAAAGATCAGTGGGAAGTTGCTGGAAAAGCAGAGCCCCAGCTCCCTTGTCGCACCTATGTCCACCCAGATTCCCCAGCTCCTGGCAGCCACTGGATGAAAGAACCTGTCTCCTTCCAAAAACTGAAGCTCACCAACAACACTCTGGATCAACATGGGCATGTAGGTTGTAGCTGGCCTTTGTGCCATGCTCTCTTGGAATTCATTGCAGGTAGATGTTAAGAGAAATAAGATGTGTGAGAAATTATATCATGTGGAATTTGAAAGATGCCCAAGTGCCCTCTCTTCCTTCCTCAGACCTGCCCTTATGCTCTCTTAACTACCTGCTAAGGAAGGTTTTAGTCTGTGGTGCCACTATTAAGACATGGTGAAGACACCAGTCCCAGGCAGGCATCCCTGTTTTGAGAGGGATGTCCTGAGAGTCTCCACAGGAGACTTTGCACAGTGTGTTAGCAGTGGTTGCACATGGAAACCTTCTCCTTTGTCTCTGTGCCAGATCATCCTCCACTCCATGCACCGTTACAAGCCTCGCTTCCACATTGTGCAGGCAGATGACCTCTTCAGTGTCCGCTGGAGCATCTTCCAAGTCTTCAGCTTCCCTGAGACTGTCTTCACTTCTGTTACTGCCTACCAGAATGAGCAGGTATAGTGTGCAAGTTCTTTGACACATTACTAAATATTTTGTCCTTAGAAGTCATGTAGAGGAAGATGTCTCCTTCAGAGCTAGTTACCCTGGGTGCCTGTGGCGGACAGGGGAAAGAAACTGGCATGTTATTGTTCTTGTAGAAAAAACCTACTCAGGGATGAGATGAATCATGCACATTAATTTTTTTAAGTGCACTGTCAGTGATTAATAGAACCCCAAATCCAGTAAAAAGTACAGACAAAAGTCCAGATATAGGTACTGGCCCTGTATATTTCTCTGGTCAGATGAATACCATCCAAATTCCCACTGATCCTGTGAAAGTCGTTTCTCTCTCTATCTCACTTCCTAATTAATAGAGGGAACTGCTGGGAGAGCTCAGATACTGTGGCGAGGGCATCCCCCAAGCCTCTCCCAAAAGCTGTTGTGATAAATACTGAGGTGATCTTGAAATAATAAAGAGCCCAACCAGTTACAACCATACTGAATCTTGGTCCTTTATTTTAAGATCACAAAGCTGAAGATTGACAACAATCCATTTGCAAAAGGTTTCCGGGAGCATGGGAAGAACACTCGAAGGTAAACTTGTTTTTTCATCTCAATTTATGTATAACCAGAGTTTACTTGTGAATTCTACCCAAGTCCATTGAGCAAAGTATACCAGCTAGCTCTGCAGAGCATTTTGCTCTGCATGTTGCATTTATCTGTATCTGGGAATGATGCTGTGTAGGAACCTCCCAAGAGACTTGGGGAATGGGTAGAAATATAGGATTTCCTACAGAAATGTGTGAGATGTGACAGATTTGAGACCTGCATTGCCTTGCAATCTGGATCTAGACTGGAATCTGACATGTGAATAGCAGTGATAAGGGAGTCCACAGTAGATCCTTCTGTTCTTCTGAGATCAGCTTGCTTCTGACGTTTGAAAGCTCTCGCATCTCCTTCCTCCTGTGTGGAAAAGTGTCTTTTCCAGCAGGAAATTTTGTCTGCAAGAGGGAAGCTGGATACCAATACCAGTGAGGTCTTTTGTCTGGTTTGAGGGCAGCCAGTGGATAAGACTTTAAATAAATAAGTAATCTTAAATGCAACCCATAAACTGGTAACAGAGAGGAGAAAAATGATTTTTTTCCAAGCAGAAAATGGTATGAAAATATCTGAGATTTTGTTTTGTGTTATTTTATGCCTGAAAAAAAATATTTCCTGATGAAATAAGCCCAAAGCGACTCTTTTGTTACTTAAACTTCAAAAATGCCAGAGGTGTCCTTTCTCTTCATAATAGGACCATTTCTGACTAAGCTTAGATTCATTTCCCATTTGGGAAAAAGGCTGCTTTCAAACAAAAGACCCACCCTACTATACGCATACCTGTATGTATAGTATGTGTATCAAACATTGGAGTATGCTTACAAACTCAGTGCCAAAACCTCCAGTGCTGAGGTTTCCACTCTGATTTTGCCTTTTGTACAAGCATGAAGGAGGCAGCAACCCCTTTACTGATTTATCCCCAGTATCTTGCAGGGCAAGGGCTCTCCCTGGAATTGCATGCTTGTGGCAGGCAGCATAACTCTGTAATTCGACTATGGCAAACATTCCCTGTGGACCTGTCAGGTTGCTTTGGGAGGAGAAGTGTAACATGCAGAACATCAGAGAGGTTCATCTCATCTTTTTTGTCTTCCCAAGCCTTTGTCCAGCATCCCTTGCATATTTATCTAGGTAGAAAACTAACTGACAAACTATCCCCATGCACTTTCTTTCCCAGGGAAGGACGAGCCAAATCCCAGAAGCCTAGTCCAGCCAAGGGCCAGAAGAGGAAGCTGCCCGAGGAGAAGGAGTCTGGTGCTGAGGAACGTGGTAATCTTGATAACAACAAACCCAGAGTCAGTCCCAAACAGTGCCTAGGCCACAGGAAAGAAAAGAGGCAGTGACATAGCTCTGCTGTTTCTCCTGTCTGGGTAGAATGGCCTGGACATGGTCCCTAAAGGGTGCTGCATACGGCTTTGCAAAGTGGGAAAGTGGTGTTAACTCCCTAATTCAGGGAGGATGGCTGGGAGTAAGGAATGACCAAGGGAGCAGCTTGAATAAGTAGGGGTTGTGGGGTGGAGGTGTGTGGCAGGGCCTTGCTCTAAGGAGAATGAACAGACTGCAAGAGAGAGGTGGCTGGGCAGCAGGGGAAGTGCCCTTGAAGAACATTTGCCCAGGCAGCTCTTGATTAGCAGCTGAAGAGACGTCAGCAGATGCTGGGAAGACTTGCAGCTTCTCACAAAAGCAGGGTGCTGCCTGATGTCCAGCTTGGTTGTTGCAAGGATGGAAGCCAGCACTGGGGTCAGGGGCCCATTCCCCTGGGGAGCTGCTGGCACGAGCTTGTCCCTGGTCTTAGCCATGGAGCTCCTCCGAAGGGAGAGGGAGAAATGCAAGACGGGACCAGTGCCTCCCTGTTTAAGGAGGACTTTGCTGTACGCAGGCGGGAGGGAAGCGGTGCAGCCCACTCTTCAAACACTGCATTTTTTGACGTGGTGTTTCGGGCATGCAGAGAGCGCACTGCTTGCCCCTGCCTGCGGCTGGCAGCGCTGGAGGGAAGCCCCAGCACTGAAGCTTGGCTGGACAGAGCAGGGGACTGGGATGGGGAGCCAGAGTGCGTACACAGTGAGATGGGCTCAGCTGCTTAAGATTTCTGATGCTTTCTTATTCTTTTTAATCTTAATCCTTGAACGGCACCCACTTTGCACCCACCACAGCAGCCAGGGAAGCAGCTCAGGGAGATGTCTTTTAGGAAAATGGGCCAACAAATGATGTCTGGCGATGCTTCATGAGGCCTTTCCCTCTCTTAGTTTCTGCCTGATATCCCTCCCCACGCATTCAGTTTGTCTGTGTCGAGATGAGGAAGGGGTTAGGAAGTGTTTTGACTCTTTCTGTGTATGGTCCACAGGAGCCTGCTCACATGTCACTTGTCATTAGTGACTACTCATCAGCTCTCCATACACCAGCCTCCCAGCCATGCTTTGTGACCGCATGTGATGGAACACTGTGCTTTCAAAACGTTTTCTCTTCAACAGTGATGCCAGCTTGCAGTATCGCCCATGGCTTTCTTCTGCCCATCTGCCTTGGTTCTTGTCTGTGCAGTTGTGCCAGTAATGGTACTTGTGCAGCTGTGATGTAGATGGGGGAACTGATACCATTTAAAAATAATCTTTACTCTTCCTGTTAAGTTAATTTTAAGCTTGATCATTCCTTGTTCCAGTTCACGGTGCTGCTTGCAGTGGCACAGCAAGGGAGAGGGGACAGGGAGGGACTGAACACCACAGTGTAAGGGGAGAAAAAAGCAGCAAAGGGCTAGTCCCTTAAGGCAGTGTGACTGCAGAAGAGGTAATAATGTGTTTCCTTCCACCATCCTGCAATTAATTCAGCTGCTAATAGACCGTTGTGAGCTCTGGCTCTCTCTTCCCCCTTCTCATTTTTCCCATTCTTTCTTTCCCCACTCTGAGTCAGATTTTGAGAAGGATGAGAATGTGGATGTGAAGGAAGAGAGTAACCCCATCGCGGTCAGCAGCGGATACCCCTTCTGGATCTCAGAGCAGAATGGCAGCCAAGCCTTTAACGCAGCATCGCCGGTGCCGGCCGACCAGAGGGAAGGTCCGCCCAGAGAGCAGCAAGTGCCTACGCCATCCTACCAGACATACCGGTGAGTCCCGTCTCTCGGTGCTCATGTCCAAAGACACCCCTAAATTGATGGGATTTGTCCTGTTTTACAGGGTATTTCCTAAGAAAAACAGCCAGTGTGAGTGAGGAAGGATGCCATACTTGGGTGATAGGTACTAGGTCAGCATGGAGATACCTCTGTAACAAAGCCTTTCTGTGTTACTTCTAACCCACTGCTTCTAGGCATACTCATGCCTTACTAGTGCTCTTTATTTCCCTGTCCTGAAATACTTTCCCAGCCAACTCTGTGTACCGCAAAACCTGCCTGTCCTTTGGAGGAAGCGTGTTGGAGGAGTGGCAGGACTCCAGTGATGTTTCCCTCCTCCTTATCATTGCAAATTCAGACATGAGTTATAGTGAGCCCCAGCTAGAACTTAGCCAGAGCTAGGGTAGGCTGGGCTTCCCTTCCCTGGCACTTAGTTTTTCTGTGTGGGTGACAGCAGGGCTTGGACTAAAATCTTTGTTAACAGTAAGACAAAGCAGTAGGTAAGGCTGTATCTGCATGGGAGAGTTAATGTGCAGGAAGCCAACATGAGTAGGTAGAGAACAGCTCTGCACTGACACTCCTCTGCCCCCCTTCTGATATGCAGTGTAAGTGCATTGGAGAACAAGATGACTCACTTTGCTTTCATGCAAGTATCTCCACATGAGAAATCTCTGTGAAATAGCTGGCACATTGTAAATTCCCATGCCAGGTCAAGGCTTGTGGATGCAAGGGAATAAGAAGCCTGTACAGACCCAAATTATCCTTGTAGACATGCTCCTTTTGAATGGACAGCAGATGTTTGAAACAGCAAGGGAAAGAGGGTATGCTAAGAGCTTGCCCTGCCTTTCCCTGGGGAATCTGTGTGGGATTTCAATAGCTTTCTGCTGCGGTAGGTTTGACTTGCTCTTCTCTCTGCCCTCGGGGCTCAGGTTCCACGAAGCTGGGGACAGCCAACAGCTTCCTGCCCGCGATGTCGCTGCCTTGAATGACTTCCGGGCAAGGTGCCACCCCTTGGATCTCGCCACGGTGCCTGAGCATGACTCCAAACAGCTCCCCGAGGGCTTCACCAACCTGCCTCCACTGCCCCCACCTCTGCCCGCTCCCCAGGACTATACAGGAGTGGTGAACATGGCCCTGGACTCAGTGGGGAAACCTGGATCCCGAGCGCCCATGTACAGTCCATATGGCACCGAGCAAGGCCTTGGCCAGTGGATGGTGCCTTCCCACAGCCAGTACAGGGCAATGAGCTACTCGGCCTTCTCCACAGATTACAACACACAGGGGGCTTCAGGACATGCCCACGGGACCATGGCAGAGTGGAGCCAGTACCCGCTGTTCCCCTATGCCTGCTGGTGAGCAGGGAAGAACCTTCCCCATGAAAAGACTGAAAGAAAATTGTAAATGAGAACAAATTTGCTCTGGGGTGTTAACCTTGAAGCTTTGCCTACACTAGGCAAAGAGGCATTGCCGCAAACCGTAGCATGGGACACCTTCAATTCCTTGTCTCCTTGGCACAACAGCCCTCGTGGTGTTTCACAAGCAGCAGCTAAACTGCTGGCTGCCCCAGCTATGTCAGTGCATGTCTGGCTGAATCAGTGTGTTCTGCAGTGCTTTTTTCCAGCAGGAGTAGGAAACCACAGGAACTGTGAGAGCAGTAGTTAAAGAGCTGCCAAACTCTGTCCCAGTCTGTGTTTGCATCTTGTACGTGGCAGTTGCCAAAATCCCTCCCAGGACATGCGTGCAAGGAGATAGGGGCTGAGGAGTTTCAGTAAGCCTTTCAGGTGGCCTAGAAACTGTAGAGGATTTTTGCAAAGATGAGCAAAAAAAAAAGCAATCCCAGTGACCCCTTGAGCAGTTTCCCCACTTAGTATAGTCAAACTAAAGCTAGAGTCTTGCCTTTTTTCCAGGAGCATATGATGGTAAAATATGCAGTGGAGCATGTGTTTGCAGGTCATGCAGGCAGGGAAGAGTTTGTCCTCTGCAAGAGAACCGGCAGCAAGGCTCTGTGTGTCTGCGTGTCCCTCATGCCCACCCCTCTTCTGTCACCCCTAGATTCGAGGTTAGTGAAATACTCTTCTTTCTGCTGGTGGTGGAGGGAGGTCGTTCACAGAATTTGGGGCTGCTCTGGGGGTCTCCAAAGGCCTGTGGCTGTCAGGAGTAGGGCCCTCAGCAGCGGTGCTGGCTGTGTCACTCCAACCTCTTCCTTTTGAGGGAAAGGAAGTCTTTCACTGTGAACTTCTTCCTTCCTCCACCCCCCTACCACTGCTGGGGAATATAATTTATAGCTGTTATTACTGTGCTATGCTATGAGACAGCTTTGTCAATAGACACTTCTGACCAGCTTGGCATTGTTCATCGGCCTTGTACGTTAAAATAACGAATACGCTGTAGGCAGTGAGCTGCGTGCAGCGTCGCTCTCTGGCCAGCTGGTGTGCTCGGTGCCTCCCAGGCTGGTCGGTGCAGGCTTCGTGCCGCTGCTCAGGAGCCTGTAGGGATCTGCTTCGATGTCTAGTCAGTCGTCAGAGCGCTTTCACCTTCATTACCTCTGCGGTCCCATCTCCTGGAGGAGGTATTCTGTCAGTGAGCGGCCTGCACGCTGCGTTGCGCAGAGGATTCACTTTTGTCCTCAGGTTAGAAGGGGGAAGTGTCCCTGTTTGCCCAAGCGGCCCTGGCAGTGGGGTCTTGTTCGAGACAGGCTCTTTGCTTCCCATGGAGGATAGACGTGTTCCCCGCTATTACTTAGGGAATGTTTTCTTGTAACACTTTAAATAAACTGCTTTGTGATCTGTAGCCATCAGTAGGCAGTGAGGTGTGTCATTTAGTGTGTACGCCTGATGGCATTCTCTATGTGCGTGTGCATGTGTGTAGCAAGATGTTGTCTATGAGCAGACCAGGGTGGGTTTGTGACCACTGGTGCATCAGGACTGGTGTGCAGATGCACTGGGAAAGGCTGTGCGCTGGTCTGTCCACGTACCCAGCCAGCACTGTGCGTGTGCATAGTGTAGAGGTGTTGAACTGTGTTTATTATTGTTAAAATGACTTTGAAAAATAGCCTTACATATTTGTGAAACTCAGCTACAATGACTACTTCCTTATTTAAATAGTGTATTGCTAACTGGTTTTGTACCACAATTATATGTACAGAGCAGCCAAGTACTTCCCCTCAGCTTCACAGGATGGGTGTGAGATGTGCACCATACAAATAAAGGTCAGACTTCACCACGGTGTGTGTACATCATGTCCTACTAGCTTCTTCTCCGATAGCACCCTCGCCAGTATTGATTGGTACCTGCTGTGCATGACATGCGTGCGAATGTGAGTGATTCACTGAAAAGAAATCTGGTTGGGGAAAAAACGTGGAGGAGATTGTTTTTAACCCCAGGATGCTGTGATTTCCTGCTGTCCAAATGCCAGCTGCATGAAGGCAGACCAGCTGTAAAGGACTGTCCTCTCTGCATGAGAAAAAGTCGTGTCTCTGAACATTAGCAGTTCTTTTTGCCACCACGGGTTTCCACACCTTGGAAGTCCGATGAGAAGGCTGGCTACTGACGGGTGCCTTGAGCACAGCGTGCGGGGACCCCGGGGACGGCTCCCTGCAGCAGAGGCAGTCAGTGCGGTTCCCCACCGTGATTGCTGCCAAGAAAACGTGAAGTAACGCACCCCCGGCTAGTTCGTTGGGGCTGTTGCTTTAGCTTTGAAGTTGGGCTGTATTTCCCTATGTCACGGGTTGCTAATGAGGATGAAAACCATGCTGTCGTGAGTATGATGAACTGGAGAAAACTGGGCAGCACAGGGAAACTCCTGTGCAAATACGAGTGTAACGTGTTTTTTTCAAACCTTCAGAATAGCTTTGAGAGTGCTGCTGCCCCATGGGGCCTGTTGGTAGAGCTGGTTTGGCAGGCGGCTGCTGCACCAGGGTAAAAGACTCAGCTTTGTGCATAGGAAGAGCCATTAATTACTCATCAGCCTTCTGTTGCAACAGGACTCTGCCCTCCTTCAGTGAATCATCCCGCTTATTAGCGAAGTACCTTTACTTTCCTCTCTCGCCTGTCTCTGCTTAGAGACTGCAGCTTTGCTGTTCTGTGAAGCCTTGACAAATTCCGCCCATAGGTGTGTGCTCTGGACTCTGCTGCCGCCTCCTCCCTTTGCAGTTTCCACTGTCTTGTTTTCTTCAGCTGTGGCATTTAAAATCTGTATGAGCTTGACTGAAATACTGTTCTTGCACGCATGTGAGATAATGTAATGCCTCTCTGACAGCTTCAATAAAAGGAAATGAGACACGCGGAAGGCAGGCCATTAAGGGCAATAAAATAAACTCTGAAGTGTGTTTTTTGTGCATCTCTTTCAAGCACACCAGTGGCTCCGCTTCAGTCATGTTACCTGGGGCCAGTTTCTACATGGCAAATGCTGTTGATCTCAGTGCTCATTGTTCTCCGCAGCGTATTCAGCGAGCCCCAGGTTATCTGCTTGCATTGCTAGATATGACTCAGTCTTGTACTAATTCTTTGTAGCAAATTGTTTATTTTCTCTGTGTTTTCTGCTCCACTCCTGCAGAGGAGTTACATAAGGATGAGTACAAATGGAATCTAAGTGGGATCTAGGTAAATTTCCCATGGGAAATAAAGATCCTGATTTATTTTGGTTTCTCCTACTGTTTTTTGCAGCTGTAAGCCCAGTCTGAGGCTGCTTCAGTGCACGTGGGAATGGCAGAAAAATGCTTTCTTGCCAGCGCTGCCATTCTCCTACCGCAGATAGTGGCAGTCCAGCGGCTGCAGGTGTGCGGGAGGCACCCGTGGTGCTCTGCCCTGCGACCCCATGCCATGCCTGGGCCTCTCAAACGACACGGCGGTTCCTCCCGGAGGTGCAGACCCCTCTTGCCTGGCCCAGGATGTGGCCTCTACGCGCTCAGCCCCCCCCCCGGCACCACAGAAGCGACCCGCCGCTTTCAGTGAGAGCAGAGGGGTGTCTGTCCTTTGGTCCTGCGGTGCGCTTCCTGGGTTAGCGCATATCCTGGGTCGCCTTAACAGAAGCCAAGCAAGCAGCGTCAGCCCCCTTCCAGGAACAACAACATTCTTCAAGTCAAATGGTTTTTTTATTGCAGAGCTTAAAAGCCACTTAATTCATGAGCCCCAGGTTGGGGTCCCATATGGAGCCTCTTAGCAGGGGGGACGCAGCATTTGGCTGACAGCAACAACCAGCAGCTGGCACCTGCTGTCACCCGCTGCGCGGGGCTGTGCGGGTGCAAAGCCCAGCGCCTTCTGGCCGGGTCCGATCCTGCACCCCGAGCTGTGGCAGCACTGCCGCCAGCCCCTCTGCCCGCTCATCAGCCCCCAGGTGTGCGGGGTGCAGGTGTCTTCACTTACCTGCATCTCGATAAAATTGTGCAGGCAGGACAAAAGGTTTTCCCTGAAGCATGGGGATGGGGAGATTTGCTGCACTTTTCCCCTCTGCCCTGAGTGGTGCCTGCCCCAAAGCCCACCCAGAGGCTGTGTGGGCTCCTGCAGTGCTCAGAGGTATGGCTTTGCTGCTGTTTTGTTGCGGCTGTATCGGTGTCTGTTTCTCCAGGGCTCAGCTCTCGGTTCCCCCAGCTGTGAGAAGCAGGCGTGCTCCTGGCCGGGCTCCCAGCGGCTCCAGGTAAGCTGGTCTTGCTGCTGTGCTTTGTAACGGTGTAATGAGGTGTAAATGTGGTTTCTAGAGGTTACAGCCACCAAATCTGAGCAAGAGAAACCCAGGCAGAGGTAACACAGCTGCTTGCAGGCTGACAGGACGAAGTAAAGCAAATTGGGAAAGCATTTCTCCTCCACAGCCAGGGCTCCCTGTGGCATGCAGCGTGCACTGCCCAGAACAAATGGTGAAGCGTTGTTGAGATCTGGGCCTGAGCAGCAGCTTTAGACAAAATTTTAAACAAGTGTGAAGCAATCCTTTAATGCAGCGGTAACGAGAGGCCCTGCAGCCATGATAAACAGCCAGTCGCTCTGTTTGCTGCTGTGCTTGATTTAGTGGTGTTCCTTTTTTGTTTTTCCAAGTCATGTGAGTTTGTTTTATGGCATGAAGTACTTTGCTGTAGGGTGCTGAATTGTCTCTGACACTTCTGTAATACTCCACTTTTTCTTTGAATGTGCAGGTGTACGACTACAGCATTCCTGCCCAGACAGTGCCCTGCTCGGTGAGTGTAATGGATGGATTTAATTTCCATCCCCTGCAGTTCTTTGGGGGCATGCTAAGATTTTTTTTTCTTCCTCTCTGATTTTTACTGAAGAGGGAAAATGTTGTGCCTCTGTAAAGGAGAGCCAGAGAGGGTAGCCAGCGATACAGGGCAGGCACACCCCCAGCCACTCAGCTAGGCATAAAACATGGCTCAGTTTTGGTATCTTTCCCTCGTGTTGAAAAATGAGACTGTCCAGGTAAAACAGCAGCTCTTTGCAGGAGAAACCTCCTGCGTGCTGGCACTGCTGCTCCTCCGGCTCTGGTCTGCGGGCCTCGCGAAGCACCGGCACGGCGAGCTCCGTGTGACGTCCTCACCGGCTGCGCTAAGGGTAGAGCTGCGGGGAAATGCTGGTGCAGAGCAGAAGGGGGTGAGCCAGGCCTGATTTCTGTTACACTGTGGGGTTCCTCTCCGTACTGGCTCTGTTCTCACTGGGCAGCCAGCCCCTGCTCTCCCGCAGTCTGGTTTTGGCTCTAATTTACCATCTCGAAGGGGCTCTGTGGAGAGCGAGCTGTCCAGAGCAGCTCAGACACCAGCCAGCAGCGTTCAAGTGAGGGGGGGAAGAGAACTGATGCAAACCCGGTAAATGTAAGCCAGCCCTTTGGGGCATCCCCAGTGGTAGGGCTCAAGGGAGAAGAGCAGCAGCCAACTGAGCAGCAGAGATATCACAGCCACCCTGTTTACCACAGGGATACGCTGAGTGTTGCGCTGAAATAGGCTGAATGATGCTGACGTGCTTGCTGCACAGCCCGTGGGGGCACAAGGGTGTTTTGAAAACCGTGGATGAGAACACTAGACCAGGACAGCACGTTTTTTAACCCATCTCCCTCCTCCCAGGAGACTCCAGCCACTGCATGCATTATACTGAAGGAAACTTCACACTGCTGCAGCGTGAGGTTGCATCTGAATTGGTGGGGATGCTTACAAACTAGATCTGCTTCATGGTTGAAGAAAAAACAGAGCAGATGCAGGATAAATGACCTAATGTTGCTAAAAGAAATGAGCCTGGAGCCCCAGTGCCCAGACTGTCTTCTAGCCCTGCAGACACATTTCTCTTGCCCTCCTGAGGTTAGGGGGTAGATGTACAGCCCCGCAGAAAAGCAGCTGTCCTCCTGCCGTCCATGGCCAGTTCGGTTGCTGTTTCAGGAGTGATGCTGAGGGGAGTCTCTGGCCCAAAGGCTGCCAGTCTCTCATGGAGCCGTGCCGCATGTTCCTCATCCTTTGCTTCATCCTGCCCGTATGTCTGTTAATGGTCCTGCCTGGCCTCCATCCTCAGGGACTAATTGCCTCACACTTGAGCAAATGTGCTTGGTGTTTAAAAGGAGTCTATCGATCTGTGCGTATTGCTGAAAGCCTCACAGGGCCCTGTTTCCTTTGAAGTGTAAAAGCATCTGTCTGTCTCTCTGCTTTTCCAGCAGCCTCCCGCTCCATTTGCATCTCCTCCCCAGCTATGGGCGCATCCCGGGAACCTGCCCCCGGCCCCACGCGGTGCTCCGGTCTGAGTGCTGGGAGGGCTCCCTGCTGCAGGAAGATGGGGCTTGAGGACAAAGGTGCAAAACCCAGCCTAGACGGGGGTGCTGAGCTCAGGACCGAGCTATTTCTGAAGGCCAATTCCCGGTACCCCAAACTCCGGGAATGCTCTTGCTACACTCAGGGCAGAAGCTGAATGTGCATTCATCTGCGGTGGGTGTGTTGATTAGAAAGGAGAGGAAGCAGCCCCTGGCATCTTCCCATCGTGGTACTTGGCTTCTCATGCCAGACAACACTGGTCAGTGAGGAAATAAGGTAAGACCTGGGCTGCTTTGGGTAATCCACCATGCAGGAGCTGAAATTCACAGGGGTGACCAGAACTTGCAATGGTTCTCTGACATTTATTGAGAAAAAATGTGTTGAAATGCAACTGAGTTCCCACTCTGTGTGGGCAATTTGGCCTGTATTTCTCCCCATCCCAATTCCTGGACACTGGAACTGGCCCTGGACAGACTGCTTGTCCCCACCGGGGCATTTTAATTTAGGCACAACCTTACAGGAGTGACCATACTTCTGGAGTCAGTGCTAGAAGCTGTATTACTCCTTGGCTATCCCCAGGGCGGTGGAGGGAGGACAGCACAGCTAAATCCAGCCCTGAATTCCAGGAGCTATGCGTAGCCCTGGCCACCCCGCACCTCCCAGATGGTGCCTTGGGTTTCCTATTTCAATGGGGCTTCAGCAGTGCAGCGGTGGCACCTCGCCGTTGGAGGCAGTAAATGGGCTCCCATCTGGTTTTAATGATCAGTAGCACTTTGGTGCTTGTTTATTCCCATGTTTTATGCTTCAGCAATAAAATACAGCTTCAGTTTGTTCAATCCATCCTGGTGCTGGATGGAGATGAGTTCACAGGCTCTGACAAAGAGGTCCCAGTGGTACGCAGGATGTTGCTTTTTTAGACAGCTGGGCAGGATAGGATGATGTAGTGACAATTAGTTTGAGATAACGAATGTCAGCAGGCAGTATAGAAGGTAGAGAGAGCAGCTCATCATGTGCCTAGCAAAGAAATCTTATCTTTGGATTAAAGGAAGAGACTCAGCAGGGTTTTGGTTACGGAGCTGGTGCTGTGCTCCCTCCTGTCCCCCACAGGACAGCACGGAGCTCTGATGTGGAGCCTGGAAGAACTTAGCCCCAACTTTAAAACCAGATCCACAAGGAAATTTTACTCGCAAAGTGCTGCAGCGTTGTTTTAACCTTCCCGTCCCGTTAAAGCACCAAACGAGTAGGGGAGATGCCAGAAGTGCCGGCAGGGCCGCATCTCGCCATGGGCACAGCCCAGCTCCGCTGCAGGTCACCTGCACCGCGGTCAGCTCCGAGCAGCTCCGGTGGGACTGGGAATTGTGTTACAAAATTCTCTGGAGTGAAGATGGTCTAGAATTAATTTAATCAGAGGAGAAATTGTAAGGGGCTGTGGGGGTTTCTGTTGTTGGTCCCTCTGGAAACCTTTTGCTTTCCCATCTCCCATTTGTCTTCTGCCCTAATGGTAGAGGAGCATAGTCTCCTCCACTTTATTTCCCAACAATATACTCCTTGGAGGATCTTTAGCTCTTATCTGTTTTAAAAAAACAAACAAACAAACAAACAAAAAAGCACATTGATTTTGAGCAAAGAGATCCTTTTTCCCAACTGATTGTCAGGGCTTGGAGTTATAGGAGGTAGCTAAAGAGAGAAAGATTTCAACAAACTAATTAAACCCCCTTCTGAGTCATTCAGGGTCCATTCCCTTGGTGCCACTGCTGTTGCATTTGTGCTAATTTTCCCTGGAAGGTCTAATGGAGAGGGAGCAATGAAGGGAAACTTCCTGGGCTGCTTTTACACATCAGGAAGAAGCACGGTAGGCAGCCACTGCTCTGCTTGGTCATCACTTTACCCAAGGCCGTGCATGGAGCCGCTGCCAGAGGCAGGGCTGGGCTCCTGCTTTAGGTTTCAGGCTGATGTAAATCTGGAGTACAGCACCAGGATCTGCGAGTCCTGGCAATGTGTGAAGCAAAAACAATCCCTTAATCTTGCTCGCTTAATCTTGCTTGCCTCGCAGCCCCCAGCGCTGGGGCGAGGCTGTGCTGGGATGCCCTGCAGAGCAGAAATCCTGATCCCCAAAGGTGAAAGGAGCACCCCTTGTGCCAGTGCGTCCTTGTGGGGCTCCGGGTCACGGTGACAGGCCCACGGGCTGCGGTGCCGCGCTCAGGGAAGGGTCGTCCCAGTGCTCCCAGCCCCAAAGGGGAGGCTGGGGTTGAAATTCCTGGGATTTGGGACTGGGACGGCCTCTGAGCTGTGGAGCTCACTCCTAGCATCCAGACTATAAAGCACTTCACAGAGCCTTACCAATTGCCTGCCCTATTAGCTTTATGGCGGGGGGCATTGTGAAGATGCAGTTGGTCTCATTTTACCACGGTAATGAAAATGGAAGCGCGGTGGGGAAAGCAAGCCTCGCCGGCGGCTGGCGCGCTTTAGGTGCTTGGGACGGCTCCGTCACCTCCCCGCAGGCTGCCAGCCATCGCAGGGCAATGTCCCCTGCCACCGCGACCGCGGCCGAGCGCGCTGGCTGCCATGCGTGGGCGCGCTTTGGTGAGGAACCTCGGCACCCCGCGGCCTCGGCTCTGGGTTCCCTCCCCAGAAGCCCGGGACGCAGGCGGGCGGCTGCACAAGGCAGGGGCACAGTGCCACCCAGTGACTGCGTGCGGCCTGCCAGGGGACAGCGGGGACAGGACCCGGGCAGCACGCACGGGGTTTGCTGCCAAAGGTTTTGAGGCCTGGGTGTCCCGAGGTGACAGAGGATGGGGGAAAAACAAGAAACTGGCCACGTTGCTGCTGCGTAATGAAAGTGCACAACGGGCAAAGCTCCTGCGCTGTCGCTGCACGTCCACGGCGGGCGTTTGGCGTGACCGGTCTTGCTCAGACGCTACCAGAGATGGAGCCTATGGCAAGCTGGGGCTGGGGCAGCTCGCGGTGCGGGAGGGACCTGGCAGCAAAGCAGCTAGAGGAGGAGGAGGAGGTCACCCAGGACGTGCTGCTCTCCGCAGGGAAGGAGGTGTCTTCGCGCTGGAAAGTGCAGGGCAGCGTGTCGAAGCTGAACCAAACACCGACCTGGGAGCAGCTTCCCAGCTCTGCTGGGCTGTTCCGGGCAGCCCTGCACGGGCAGGGATTTGTGTTGGCATCAGTGAGAGGGACGGGGGAACCGTGTGACTTTGCAAACTGCCTGGTTCGATTTGTCACTGAGCGTCATCCGCCTGTCACAAATGTCTCTGAAACTCTCCTTTCTCTAGCCTGGCCGGCCCCTTACCTCACTGCTGGGCTGCGACCCTGGAGCACTCCGGGGGCCCTCGCTGCCCCCTTGCTGCCCCGCTCTGCTCTCAGCTGTGGTTTCCTCCCTGTCCAGGAGGAGCGAGCGAGGCTGTGTGGAGCTGGAGAGCTGCTGACGGCTGCATGGCCTGGAGGAGCCCCGAGCATCCACGCTGCAGGCACCTGCACCTCCTGCACCCCGGGACTCTTCACCACAGAGCAGCCGGCAGCCAGAGAGGGCGAGGAGGAGCAGCGCCGTGGAAGCTGTGCTGTGGCCATTCCCATGCAGACCAGAGACATGGGCTTGAAAATCTGCTGGCTGAGGAAGGAGCTGCATCCCTGCCTCCGGGGCAAGTACCCTGCCCACTGAAACAGCCCATAAAAGGTGGCCCAGCACCGCTGCTGCCATCTGCCCCCCTGGGGAGGGTCCCAGCTGCAGCACGCAGTCTGCTCCGGGAGCGCCTGCGAGCCCCAGCAGGGCTTAGGGGGGAGCGTGGCTGGTCCCAGAGAGTCCTGGCTACTGCCTGGGCTGCCTTGGAGCTGCTCAGCCTCTGCTGGGTAGGCACCCTCGGGCCGAGGTGGCCCTGGCTTTAGATGACAGCCACGTGTGGTGGCTTTCTGACTCACGCCCCAAGGTTAATGCAGGCCCTTTCCTCCTTTCTGCCCAAACCCTGCCTACATTCCTTGCTGGGTTGAGCCCTGTGTCAGGTTCCCAGGCTAGCAAGCATCAACAGGCAGCTTTAATGGTGGGGGAAAAGGAAAGCAGCCAGGTACAGTGGGGTGCGGTGTCAGCAGCTCCTGAAGTGGCTCCCTGTGCTGTAAATCGCTGCCCCAGCAATGCCCTGACATGTTTCCAGCAGGGACCGTCTCTTGGAGGAGACACAGACTATGGCTCTATTTTGGGTGATGACTACAGAGCCCACAGAGCGTTTGGCAGCAGGCAGCAGGGAGGGGTATTTAATCAGCCTGTCCTTCTCCAGGTACGTTGTCTCCTGCCTCCACTCCCCCCCATTTTCCATAGCTGTTTCAGTGCCACGCTGCCTTAGGGCTGCAGGACTGCAACGTGTGCTGAAATCAGGCCACTGCAGCAGGGGAGGCGTGAGTCCTGCACACTTGACGGATGAAAGTCCTACATCCTCACTGCCCTGTCAAGGACTGCGCAAGCTTTCTGTTCCTAGGCTGCTCTCCAATGTGTCTTTATTTTTGTCTGTGTGAATTTAGGCCAGCGTTGATAACGCAAACACCACCATGTAGGCCTGTGGGCTACCATTGCTGTACAGCACGAACCCTTGGTAGAAACCCAGCATGCTGTCCCACCAGTCGGAGAGCTGTTTCCATCCCATCGTCTACTTCTGCCTCGATCAAATGATGCCTGGATACTGTTCTGATGAAGGTGGGTTACTCAGCCCCATACAGGCAGGAGCTGCTACTGAGTACTGGAAGTAACCCTTATGTTGCTACTGGGGTACATCCTGCAGTTTGGGATGATTTCAACCAGAAGTTTCCAACAGTGCCAATAGGCTGTGTGTGTTGATCAGTCCTGTGTTAACCTGTGCAGCAGAATCCCAGATCAGTCCTGTGTTAACCCAGGCTGGAGCCAATTTGAGCCTTTCAGAGGCAGGCTCCCCCCAGCCTGAGGTGTCCCATGTCCAGGCCCGGCTGTTATTTCTTGCAGGGAAATTCTCTTTGTTAATTTTAGAGCTGGTTCTCCAAAGTGCTGGGGAGTCACAGCTACTGCAGGTAGTCAGGGGTGGCGGGAGGTATTCAGTCTTTGAAGGATGTGGCTCTTTATTACAGTACGAAGACCTAGTGAGATGCATTACACTGCCTTTGTGCCATGCGTGGCGTTAGGCTGGATGCCCAGCAGGAGGCCAGCCCAGCGTGCAGTGTGTGTACCGGTCGTCGCTGCCAACTCAGAGCCAGTTTCCACTGTTGGTCAGCTGCGGTACCTGAGAGGAGAAAAGCTGTTCCTCTGCAAGGTCAGTCGATTAATGATATCACCGGTCACAAGATGAGGGCTAAAGAGAGGCAGTCCAAGATTTCAGAAATAGATTCAGCAAATAAAGTCCCAATGAGAGTCCCCTGAACTACCTCCTAATGAGAGCAAATCAGTAAAGTAATATAAGGTGTATATATATATAAAAAAAAACAACTCTGGGGTCAGAGTCTATGCACATGAAGGCTTGCAAATTACCAGAGGTGCTTCACAGTAATGAAAAATGGACAAGTTTGTTTTGTATGTTTTTAATGACAAGTTGGGGTAGTGACAGTGCACGCCAGGACCTGGCTGGGATTGTCACTTCTTGGCAGGAGCATCCCAGGGGGTCTCGTGGCACGGCTTGGCTGCTGCATGGCAGTGGGCAGGAAGAACAACAGGAGCTTAGTGCCAAGAGTTTCCAACCAGCTCCTGTTGTTCGCTTACGTCGGTCCCTTCTGTCTTTCCCAAACAGCACCCCCTCCTCTGACTCACCACGTCCCCGGTGCTGGGGCAGGCAGCAGAGGCAGCCGGGGCAGGTGAAGCCGCACGCCCAGCCGGCCCCCGCTCTGCCCCTCGCTCTGAGCAAGAGCTCTTCCTGCCCCAGGGCCCGAAGAGGATTCGTTGGGTAGCCAGGCTGGGAAACAGAACACCGGAGGGGTGTTGGCAGTCACTGAGATCCGCGCTTTCTCTTGTGCTTTAGTGCTTAAACTCTAGAGCAAATGCAAGATTACAAGCGAAGGATTTTTCAGCGCTGACTTTCAGCTGCCCTTGTTGGACCAGCCAGGACGTACAAAGCAGGAACTGGGTCCCTGCGGACACCCCAGATTTAGCCCTGATCCCGGTTGTCTGGTGCGCCAGCGGCGGGTTAGGCTAATAACTTGTGCTGGGAGGCTTCTAGTTACAAAATGCCTGGAATGAAGCAAGCAGGTGCTGGGAAGGTTATCTGAGGAGAGCGCTGCAGTAAGTCCCCGCTGGCTCTCGCTCGCCCCTGCCCGCCTCAGGAGCGGCCAGGTGGCATCTTCCACAGGTGAGGCTGTGTCCAGTGCGCGAGGGGCTGCTGGGCTCGCCCGGTGAGCGGCCACCACACCACAGGGCAGCGGCAGCAGCTCAGCTCCTAGCTCCTGCCGGCCTGGAGACCCCACAAAGCAGAAATGGGCACCAGGGCCCCCAGCTGCTCCCATGGAGGGTGGTCCGGCTGGAGCAGTGCGTTGCTGGCTGGTTCAAGCTGGGCACGCACCAGTCCGTGTTAACAAGTTACAATAATTGATGCAACTTCTTGTAGGCAAGCTCTTAGGGCTCAAATTTCGGAGCAGGAGGCTCACTTTGGGACAGCTGTGATGTTTTTTTCCCCTGCTGCCTGCCTGTCCCTCTTGGACTCCCAGCCCTGCTGCAGGAGGGCTCAGCTGTTTGTACAGTGACTGTCAAGAGTTTGCAGCTCGCAGTATTAAGGTAACCTGAAATTGGAACTGCTTTACCTTAATACACTGAGCTGTGGCTTGTGGTTCAACAGCTGCTACTAGAGCAGCTGATATGCTCTCTAAAAAAAGGGCAGAGGACACAGTGAGGGACAGAAACCACCACAGCTGCTCTAAGGTGAGCCATCCCTGTTGGTGAATAGAGACCTGAAGAGCTTTCCTACGTGCACAAGCTGTGCTGATAATTGTAAGTCATGTAAAAAAAAAAATACAAGGAAACTTGTTCATTTGTTGTGACAGCATTTTATTTTAGTGGATTTAGGCATACTTGCTGCTGGTGTAAGCTCAAGCAGGCGTACATCTGGTTGAATCTAAAGGGGTGTTTACTATTGCACTGGTTTAGAAATAAAACCTTTTAATTAAATGAGGGTGACAAACTGCTAAGCCCAGCTCATTCCAGCTAGTGTGCACCTAGGTTTATGCTGCCTGCTGTTTGGACTGACCTAACTGAACTAGATAAATTTAAATTAGTGAAAGCCTGTGTGCAGGTAAGCCACAAATAAACGCAGTTTGAGCTGTTGCTCGTTTCTTGTTACCTTTGATGCTCTGCCAGGTAAACCTGGCTGCTCCTGGAGCTGTAGGTCGCTGCAGAGCTGGGTGCTCCTGGTGCAGACCCGGAGCGCTGACTGTGGAGGAGCTGGGCACTGAGAGCTGCGGTCCCTGCCTGGAATAGCACCCAGGGTCAGCGCGGGGTCAGAAGGGGAGCCAGGCTTGGGCAGAGGTGGGGACACTGCCCCGGTACTCCCGGCCGTTCAGGCAGGGGCTGGCAGGAAGCAACCTGGGTTTTAAATGCAGAGACAAATGCAGGCCCTTGTGGCTGCAGCTTGCTCAGGCTGCGTAATTTGTCCCTTCTGATAATTAACATTACCAAAGTAAAGCAACCCACTCCTGGCTCAAGTGGTAGAAAGAGGTTATTTCTAAGTGCATGATGAAACAAGGAAATGCAGATTGTTGTGGCCTCGTACCCATATGAAGTGGTGCAGATTTATACTAACACCTGATGCATTCTGAGGCAAAAATAAAGTTTTTCTGTTCAGAACATGGTTGTTACTCAGCTTCCCCAGCCTTCTGGCTATGAAAGCACTTGATCTCCCAATGCCTAATAAAAGCGTGCGTAGACACTTCAGGTTAGTGTCAGAGAAGCCTGGATTTTCCTGGAACAAAACCCAGGCAAGGCCGCTGTCTCGGTTGATGTTTGTGGCCCGCCCTTTCGTTAAAGGATGTGCAGCAACTCCATTCATTTGCATCGTATGCATCTCACCATAGCCAGGAATAGTGCTGCTTCTGCACACATGGTCGTAATTGTGTTTGTAGGAAGCAGCCTGTTGGTAAAGCAGGGGACTTGGTTTTGCTACAAAAATAGTGAAGCAAGAGCTATTTAAGATGTCACGAGAAGCAGCTGCAGTAAGCAGCTAGCACTTCCATCTTTTGCTATAAAGGTATACAAAATAATTTGAAACAGTTCTCAGGCCTTCTGCATGCGCTTTCCTTGTTCTTGCTTGAGTATTTGAGATACTAATGTTAGTCTCTGAAGAAATGTTAACTTGCCAAATGCGAGTATTTGACAATAAGACACTATACAGAGTTGGCTATAACATTTATTAAAATATTAGGGAAATCTGCACTGCAGAACACAAACACTAGACTGCATTGTAATGAGAATGTACCCACAAAAGAGTCCAGGGAAACAAGGCAAGCTTTTAAGAATTCTCCCTTGCAGCATTTGTGTCTCATGTTCCCCATGTTTTTTTTTTTCACTCCTATATAACCTCACCTCAAGTTTCAACACATTGTTAATGATTTACCTGAATGATCCCAAATATTTCAAAGTTCTTATAGCTATCTCTATTCTTGATCTGGATTGACTGTAAAAAGGCAGAAGACGACCTCCTGTTCTTGATTTGCTAAAGCAGGTATTTAACATCTTCTGCTGACACCTTCAGCGGCAGCTAGAATGCCACCTGTTTCACTTGCCCCTACCTGCACCGGTCAGGCCTTATTTACTAAAAAATACGCTAAATTCAAAGCATATGCATAAGTCAGTCATTCTTACATGCACAGTCAAGATAATCTATCACAGTAAAAGAAGGTCAGAGTTTCTACACAGACCTTTAAAAGCCTCTGCAAAAGAAGAGAGTTAATGTAGCGACAGGAAGAGCACTGAAGTCTCAGGTGCGAGGGGGAAGGAATGTGATGATCACCATTACTGGAGATGCATCTTGTTCACTCGAACCTCCAGAGCACAGCGGTATAGTTTGAGAACACACACAAGGATGGAACATGAGAGTATCAGTCACTCGGCAACAGAATTTTCTCCTGCTTACCTCTTGCTTTAACTCTGGAAAGCTTCAGTTGGCACACTCATTTACCCACAAAACAGGCCATAATACTGACAGAGTAAGGACTTAAATACTCTGCCAGTAGTACCAAGGGTTTAAGACTAAAGACAACAAATAATAGTGTAAGTTGAGGCAAGTTTTATTTAGACTGTACAAACAGGGCACTGGAAAAAAAAAAAAAACAGTGGCTTGATGTTGGGACCAGTTCTATGAAATAAGTGGAGTAAGAAATTAAAAAGGCACTAATCTTAAGAAAAGACACTCCATATATTCTAAGAATATAATTCATTTAATACTGTTAATTTTGTAGCACAAAAAATAAAACAAGCTATGATCCCCAAAATAAACTTTAAAAGCTTACACTTTAATATTATTGCCTGAAGTTCATGGTCTTTAAATTACATATTGTGTTTTAAAGTTTACACAGTGAAGACTGTCTCAAATACAAGGCCACCTTTCCCACTGCAATAATTGTATCCTTGTCCCAAAACACATTTTCATTTAACATAACAGAAAATGACAACTATATAAGAATGCTTTCACTGGTCCCAAAAGGCAGTCTTTTAGGCAGGTCTCACTTTCAAATGCAGGTATTGAGGAAAATGCTTGAAAACTTGACTAGAAAACAAAAGGCAGCCCACTCATTCCCAGGATGTTAATATAATATAAAAAAATTACTTTACAGGCACATGAAATGGCACAAAGAATGCTGTTTTTCCCTTTACAAAAATAATGCTCAGGCTCTTCAGAGCCCCAGCCCAGACAGGATATTCCCTTTTGTTTATTCTTTCCAATTTGTAAACAATCATGAATTAAATTAGCGCTTATCCAGTGATGGACACTGATTAAAACAGTTTTCATTTAAACTTTCAGACTGGTCAGAGGCTTCAATGTCTATATACACACGTACACAACAGGAGGAAGTCGAACAGTAAGCCGTTCATGATAGTTAACTATTGTGGCACCAGGTAATTAAACTAGCTGCTAGTTCAAAAGCATGAACAATTTTAATGGTGCATAGATCGAAGCCGTCACTTGTAGACTCTCATGCTTCATAGCACGTATACCTTACACTCCCAAGGAACACTTACACTGATAGGTTATCACTCAAGTTCAAGAGGCTTCATAAAGCAAGAGACAGCACACGTGTAAGCAAGCAACAAGCGATTGAGAATCAAGAGAGTCCTTCAAAGAAAAACACAAACTGATCAAATGCAGTCTTTATATGAAAATATTTGTCTTATAGTAAAATGGCAAAGACACATTTTGAAGCAAGTTTACAATCAGCTTAGGCTGGTCAGTAAGCTACATTTAAAACACATCGAACATCACTGAACCATACCGCTGCTACTAAGAGAAATACTGTTCATCTGGGGCCCAAAACGAGGTTCACAGAAGTTTAAGAACTCTTGTCTTTGCATCAGATGCCACTGCACACAAATTTTGCATAGTTTTGAAGGAAAATCGTTCGCTTTTCTGCAGTATCAGAACATAATTAAACCTAGAACAACGCTTGTGTTCAAAGTATATACCTTATTCAATGAGGAGATGAGTCAAGACGCTTACTTTAGTGAAAAAAATCCAGGTTAAAAGCTGTGTTCAAGATCTCAAATCTCACAGTATTTATTTATGGACTTTAACATGCAAAGGAAGAATTCTACAACCAGTCTTCTGAAGAGCCGCCTGTAACTAGGTCAGGTCTGAAATAAGATTTCTCTGCAGCAGACTGAGTTTAGTGCAGTTTCTGTATTCACAAGATGACGTTCAGTAGTACAATCTACATAGTAAACTTACAGGTGGAGTTGGGGCACAGGAAAATCACGACCTCCTTTAGTTAAGAGAGCTGCATAGCTTTTCTTTGCAAGACAACCTGTCAGTGCCTATTGTCAAGAATTATTCTTACAGCACCAAACACTTCAGTCAATGCTACACTACTTCACAGTTAATTTGGTAGTAAAATGTTCTACAAGAACTTCTAGACTGTCAGCCACTTGATTAATACTACAGAAAGTAACAGATGAACTGAGAGTTTCTTAAGAAGAAAAAACCCAGCATTTTACATCTCTTGTTGTAAATGCCATTTTTGTATTTCTTCAGCGCCTTCGATTGAAGGGTCTCATGGCACTTTCACATGAGTGAGAACAACGTTCTTTTACTAGGAAAAAGTGACACAAAGCAACAAGAAAACATGCTGGAACTTAAGATGACAACTTCCATATAATTTAACATTTGTAAGAAATGGTAGTTCTGCAGGTGTCTGAAGTTTTTCATTTTGCTACAACTGACAGCCTTCAAAAGTTGAAAAATGAAGGCATTGCAGCACTGCTGTTTTCCTGTCAGATATTCCTGGTTTTCTGCAACAGGTACTTTCCTTTATCCAGGCTGTCTGAAAAGGGAGGTTTCATAGTTACAGTCTTTGCAGACACGTGTGTTCTGTTAATTCAGCATTCAATTATTTTTAAAAGAGCGTTCCAGTTCACCTAGAAAACACATTTAAAGAAGGTAGAAGATACCCCTGTACCTAAGCTTTCATATCCTGTAAATGGGCTAAGGACTTAACCTGCATGGCATTAATTATACTCACATAGCTACAGCCATATAGTTCCCTACTGTAGGTACAACAGTACAGCTTATGTACAGAAAAAGGGGAAAAAGCTATACTGGTAATAGGCACCTTTGTGGCCTCCTCCAGCCTGAGCATTAACTTACCAGATGGGAGAACCCAGGCAGCTGACTCCAATTAACCATTTTCTAAAGGATGCTGGGAGTGGGAGGGATCTGGGGTGTATATAAGCCAGAGCCAGCTCCTTTGGAAGGGTAGAAATTGTAGCATGCAGAGGATGTGTGATGCAAGGGGGGGGGGAGGGGGGAGGACAAAAGTAAAGAAGAAAGCAGTTCTGGAAAAGAAGCACAGCAACGTGGAGACACCCTGGAAAAAAGGTACTGTGTTCAAGAAGGAGTCTTAAGCAAGCTGGGGCTGGTGTAGCTAGGAAACTCTGGAGTGATAAGGGAGCCTGTGGAAAAATGGGTATAAGAGGTTTATGTTTAAATAAGAGGATTGTATTGGTATTTACCAGGTTCTTCTGTCCTGTTCCTTTTGTACTTCTCCACACCATGGTGATCTGATCAATCTGGCTACCAAGTAACAGCTTGGTGACAAGCACTTCTATGTTAGTAAATCTACACTTTCAGCACAGCAGAAGAGCTGTATGTAGACCAGGCCAAAGTGTTTCCCTTTAAAACTCAGTTACTACAGTTAGTGCTTGCAAAATCAACAGAAATGCTTTAAGTATGTTAACAATGAGTTACAAGTATTAACCCCTCCTAAATTTCCTTATAAATAAATGCCTCAGCTTCAATGCAGCTCAATCAATGGTTATTTGTATTTAACACACACTGTTTCAGGAAGGTCAACAACAAGCTTAAGAGTTAACAGAAATGAGCAGTTTCTAATGCAACTGCTGAGAATACATAAGCTTCAATTATTGTCCTTTAAAGAGACCATCATTGTAAATGTACTACCTTAGGGCAGGTTCTCTTAAAACTAAGTCTTCTTCAGTCCTAAAATTGCATTTTTGTTGTTGCTTTTTGTTGGACAGTAACACATGAGTTGCATGTTTGATCTAAGATTAGGGCTTCTCCTACTAAGCAGGCCAGAACAAGTCCACAGAAGTCTCAAGAGGAAAGGCTTTCTTCCCACACTTGTCTGCTATATACCTGTATGGTTCAGTCTTCTCCAGCTTAAGGCCCAATACAGTTTTAAAAATGAAACCAAATTCTGGTTGATGCAACTATGGTATGAAGGTCAGGCAGTGACTTCAGTTGTATGAATTCCAAATGTATATTAAAAGAACTGTCAAACTGCAGCAAGCTGGAAAATGGGCGATGCTAGCAATGTGCCATTTAGTCATTCCACCTCAAACAATGCTAATGATAGCCAGGAAAATGAAGCAGCAGTGTAAATCGGATAGAGGGAATCATTCATTCTCATCTGGGTTTTGAGGGTCAAATATTTTGACATGCGTGAATGGGAAAAGCCCTTTTCGACCGTTGACTTCTCCTTCCCACTGACCGTTTATATTCATCCTTGTAACCTTCACAATATCTCCAACCTGCGTAATTAAAAAAAAAAAAAAAATTACCACACATGAGAATCTTACCTCAGATACAAATAGAAATCAAATGAAGAGGAACAATACAACCCCATCATTAAAAAAAAAAATTGGCATAAGCTTCAAAGGGAAGAGTTATTTTTATTCAACTAAAACACATTTTGTTGCTAAACATGATGTCTGCATTCTTTTTGAAAAATATAACTAAATGTATATTTACGTATTGCAATAAGTTACCGAACCACACCTTTTCCCGTAGGAAAGCTTACCTCATGCAACAATATATTTAGCTTAGACTTAAACTGACATCACTAAAGCTACTGTAAGTAATGAGATGCAACATCCATTCAGAACAGCACAGTCCTCATTGGTTTTTGCATTAGCAGGCTTATTTCAAAGAAAATTTAGCTTTTTCAAAGAATGATTCTTATGGCAAAGAAAACACTACTTGAAGTTCTAGTTCAGACTATCAGCCTAAGAAACTTGTGTAGTTTTCTAAAACAATGATATACTTCCAAAGCAGGCAAAAGCACTCGCAAACACTTATTAAAAAGTATTAGATGTACAGATTTTAGCTTTATACGTTGCTTTCAACTCCGCTTCCCGTTGAAGAATTTGAAACAGGAACAATGACATGTCAGGCCTTTCCTATCATAACTGTCTCTCTTCCTATTTGGCAGTGAAAGACGCGAAGAGCTAAGCTATGATAAAACAAAAAAAAAAAAAAACATCAGCCCAAATGATAAATTATACTTTATCACTGTTCAATGCCTGTATTTAATCTGGATCAGGATAATTTACAAAGCAAATTATGCAACATGACAAGTAGTGTTCAAGACTGACTAATCAGTCATTTCTCCCTTAAATGCTTCAGAATAGCTGAACACGTGGCTTGTTGCAGCAGCTCTCTAACTACACCTCCCTTCCTGTTTACTTAATTGCATCTATGTAGTAACTATAGTAAATATTAGAAAAGTGACAGCAGCTAATAACCAACTTCACAAAAGGTAGAACCAGCCTATGACTAATGGCCAACAGTTCATACGCTTCTTCCCCAAATGAGGTCCAAGCAATTTGTAGCTGGGTTTCAGATTACCAAACTACTTCTGTAAAATCCAAGGGTAACTAGCTTTGATCTTGAAGGAAAAAAGATTTTTATTCTTGACACAGTGTATATATAACTTGTCTACATTATCTAAATAACATTAACATTTAGAACTGATGCAGATAGTTTAAAGACCTTGGTGAAGGACCTTAGATTAAAACTCTTCAGGTAAGATGTGCATATTTTCCATTAAAGAAAAAAGCTGAGTTTACGAAATATTTTGCAGAAAATGCGTCACTAGGTGATCCAAAGCCTGTTTAAACTAGTTACCATTACTTCAATAGATATTCTTTGAAGATCACTCTGAAGCATTCAGAAACTTTAAGTGAAGCTTAAGATGCTACAATAAACTCCTTGGCAGTCACTCAGTGTCACATCTCTTAATTTCCCAAATGTTGAAACTCTTTCCAGATATTTAAGCTTGATGTGTATTAGAATGAAACGAGACATTTAACCAAAATGTGTTGTTCTGGCCCCCAACCCTCCCTCACCCCACTTTTTTCACTACTTCCAGTTTTTTTTCCCCTTTCCCATCCAGAAATTCAAGACTCACACTTGAAACAATTTTAATCCTATGCTTTCAAGAGAGGAGAAAACCCTCTGAACTCCCATGCAGTTTTGGGATATAATTGAGACTTTCTTACTTTCTTGAACTATCAACTTTATGTATGCTGCTCATAAATTCAAACATGAAGCCAGCATATGCTATTGAGTAGTTATACACTGACCAGGATAGTTAGCACACACATACAGCACTAATTTGACTGGTTTTCCTCTCTTCATGGACTACTGCAGCATGCTTCATGTTTGATTAAAAACCACAATTTGTCTGGCTTTTCATTAAATGGAAAGTCTAGAGAAAGCTTTAAATAGTAACAAGATGACTTAAACAGGAACCTAACAGAAGTCTCTTTAGGAAAAGGCTGATAACATCTATAAATAGTCAGTGTTACACTGCTAGATTTTAAATAACCCTTAAAGACAGATTCAAGTTCCAGGTTTTAGACTCAAATTCAAGAAGATGCATCCAACACCTCAATGGTTAAAACCTAATAGGAAACTGCATTTGCACCACACCATAATGACAATCCACTCTGAAACACTTCAATCTTATTCCTGGGGTGGGGAATCAGTAGTACACAGAAGCAAACACATGGACTTGTGTTTTGAGTCTGACAATTTAATTCTGCTCACATGCTGTAGAGAGCAATCAAAAATTCCTTCAGAAGCTCTAAGAAAAACATCCTTCAGTTTCACTCTGATTTCTACAACTTGAATAGGTTTAGAAGTCTTACTTCAGTTGAACAAAAAAAAAAATTGCAATAAGTATCATCTTGCAATAAACTGCCATGTAGATTAACAATGCAAAAAGTTCTTTAGACTGAGCAGGCTGTTCTTTAGGGCAGGTGAAGTTGCTACAAATCAGTAGCTGCCATTAAGGAGTGGTAGCTGAGAAAAGCTTCTCAAAAAACACTCATATACCAAGAAGGACTTGAATAATAAATTGATTTGGAATAACTAGATATTTTTTAATGAAAGCTTCTGAATATCCTCTTATACTATATTTACAAAAAACACAGTTGCCTTGAGAAGGTTAAATGAAACAGCATGCTGAAACAAGATTTTTGGGGAAAGAACCTTGATGTCATGATAGAGTAATTCTTGGATCTCATAAAGACCTCTGTTTTGAGAACATCTAGAAGAATCTGGTCAAGTAGTCCCTCTATGCATTTTTCCCCAGAAGTATTAACTAAAAGCAGTAAATTCTCTTTAAAGCCTCTACAATATGGTCAGCTGAGGTGTGATTTCCCACTAAAACTATTTAACACGCTATTATTTTGGGAGAATATTTTAGGCTAGTCAGAAGGATTGTCTCATGATTAGGCACAGGACAGTCAGGAGACCTGGTTCTATTCTCATTTCTGCCACAAGCTTCCTGTAGGATTCTGGACAGCTCATGGGCCCTTACCTGTAAGTTAGGGTATTGCCTCCTTAGTCTCAGCATCTCTCAGATAAGTAACTCACTTGTAAAGCATGCAGCATCACTAGATGGAAGTATCAACAGCTGAAATGAGTAATGCTTCTGAAATGCAGCCATTTGGTTCCACCCAAACGATAAAAATCAAAACGCATTTTAGATAGCATCCTTTCATTATGTCCCTGTTACAGCATGAATTCAAAGCCCCAGGGAAACGCAAGTTGTGGAATGTGCCAGTCAGAAAGGTTACTTCATTCACTCTAGACTCTTCCATACTTGTCTTCCACTTGAAGCTGATTCATACACTGCAAAAGGCTTCCTGCATGCCATTTTTAGTCACACAGAAAACTAATTCGGCATGTTTTATAGATATTCCAACCAAGAAATTACTTGATATCCCACTGTCCCCAGAAGGTATAAAACTGAACAGAAGAGGCAGAGTTCAGTCACACTGCAAGCAGGACAAAGTGATGCTTTGAAGAAGCTGGTGCTCCAGGTATTAGAAGATTCAAGAAACCAAATGGCTGATGGCACACCTTTATTACCCTAATTTTGATGTTGTGTGCCAGAAGAATAATATTTGATGCCCAAGCCAGAGAATCAAGTCATTCAGACCTGAGGAAAGACCTTTGAACATTCTTGAGATGTCAGAGCAGGTTGAAGGGCAGCGTAGGAACATTGAAATCCTAGATGCGATTAATCTAGCCTCATCCAGGAAGAGTGATGTGGTTTGTACTTCAAGTATAGCAAGGACAATTGCCAGAGCTGGGGTTAGAGCACCACAGGAAAGTGCAGTTTTCATTAAATCATGATAGTGTGTCTCCATCTGCTAAGCATGCTGTCGTGATAGTACAGAATTTGGAAAACTCGAAACTCCCATAGACAATCATTCTTGAGCCATGCTAAGTCTCATTTTAGCACAGGAACTTGTCTAGATTATCCCCATTGCTTTCAGTTTCACCTGAAAATAAACTCTGCACACAGTTCTGAGGGTGAACATATATTAAATTGTGAGGCACTGAGCACTTATGATGGGAACGATAAAAAATTTTGATTGGAAAAGGAAGTTGCAAAGACTAAGAATGCGCACAATCTCCAATGTAATCAGTTGCATTTTCAAAGGTAGCATACTGAAAAGTTTGTGCGTATCAGCAGATACAGAAATCCTGCCACCAACATCACTTTCAATTCAATGGTTATCAGAGCTAAAGCTCTGTGATCAACACTTAAAACCTAGAACCTATACTTGTGCAGTTAAAGCAAAATACTCATCTTGTCAGTTAGATGCATTTTAATGTTTAAAACAGCAATAGTAAATTTCCTTGACTTAAGAAAAACATAATGCTTGTTGCCTAGTGAAAGTAGCAACCTAATTTCCTAATTAAGAAAGTTCTACTACTAGCACATTTTGTCCTACTTGTCTCAACTTTAAAGAGAAGAAAGTTAACCGTAACCTAATTGCAACAAGCTCAAGAGAAATATTATGTCAGTTATATAACTATGGTGAACAGGTATTTATTTCACCAAAACATTTCAGTGAAACATTAACTCTGTAATAGCAAATGAATATATCTATATGTCATGCACAGGTAAGCTACTTCACACTATAATGCTGGCACAGGTCTGCAAAAAAAATGGCTGTTATAAAAACTGCTATCAAAATATAATGAAGCCCTGTATATATAGAAAACCCTTAAGATTCCATAACACTGTCATGTTAGAGCTGGACATGAACTCTAGGACTACTACTGCCTTCAAAATGGTCTATGACACTTATTACAGTGCTTACAATATATTTAAGAACCATTGTTTAAACACATGGCAGATGTAAGACTAGCAGCTGTCGCTGGTCTCCCATTTTCTGGTTCCTTAAGTCATTCCACTCCATTTTATAAGGGATTGTGGCATTTGTTGTTCACAACCTGAATCATCCTTCAAACAGTTCACCAATTTTTAAGGGAATTATCCACCATTAGTGTATCTACTGACTACACTAGACATGAAGAGCTTTGTTGTATGGATATTAGCAATCAATTTCTTTGGATCCAAGCAAAAAACCCAAATACCAATAGATAAGCTCCTCTTTTAAGGTAAAATGCAACAGGTCTTAGGCTACTGGGCACTGCATACACTGCACATGCTGGTTTAAGATAAGGCTTTATTTGCATATTATTGTCAACAGGCTGGCTACAGAACTACAAATTATTAACACTGAGAAACTTTAAGGTGGACTTCACTGCTCTGTACCACAGCAACTGTGCCAATAATCTCTGCTCTTACAAAATGCATCATCCTCTTGAAGTGCTATCTTGTATAACCTTTGAACACAGGATTGTCCTCTTAGTTTTCCCAAGGAAAATCAGGGTTGAAGAAGGGCACTACATAACCCCGTAATGTAGAGTTCTAGTTTCAGTAAATACAGGACACTGTATCCCTGTCCTTCATATTCCTTCCTCTAGAGCACCAGAAAGGAAGGAAATTGCCTCTTGGCTAAAAGCACACAACTAGAGAAACAGATCTGGGCTGCTGCTTTTTGTGTGCGTGTGTGTTTTTTTTTTTTTTTTGGTGCAGTATCCTTGAAAATACTACACACATCAGTAACAAAACCTAGTAAAGTTGCAGTGCGAAACTGCAAACATCAATCATTTCATTAAAAAGCATTAAATCTGAACTGCCAATGTAACTAACTGAACTGACCACAGTAACATGTAAATCTTTGACATACAATAAACTTATCACAGGCTCTACTAATTGTTCACTGCTGCAGCAAAATGCACAAAACTATATGCACACTAACTGTACATTTGGGGATAACAGCAATATTTAAAACTGTTATTTTAGCCTGTGATCAGAATATTTTCTTATTTTACAGAATAAATACAACAGGACCAAATCAACATGTAGATGTTAGTCACTTCAGTAATATAAATATGAATGCTAAACAATTTTAGACCAGCAAGGTCCAAATAGTAACAAATGCCATGCTATCTAACTAGTATCCTTACAGGAAAAATATTGCTGTCACTCTCAAACTTTCTTGCTCTTAAACTGTCACATTTTAAATACTATTTCAAAGTTAAACACTATTATCCAACCAACCAGACCCTGACAAGGATTTTTAGCAGAATATTCATTTTACAAGTTATATTTTTCACGAGAAATTTTTTTAAAAAATTATACCGTCCTTGAAAAACCTGTTTTTTTTTAAACAGGCTATGAATCTTGATCTTCTCTTAAACAAAAAATTTCTGACAGCTTATGTAAATAATAGTGTGCAACAGAAAAACTGCACCTGAAAGCGAAGAGCTTGTCCCATTTTCAAGCTGAACCCTGGAAAATGACATCCCTCCTCTCAAAAGGAGGTTGAGCAGATTACTTCGCAATAGCTTTATTTATTCCAGATGGTATTCTGGTTCTTGTAAGTATTGTCTGTGTGCTGACCACATAAAACTAAAGCCAGCAAGCAGATATTTTGCTTTCATACTGTTTTATCAGTTTATATGAGATTACACAATCAGTAACTGTACAATTATACGAACAAGGTGTTTTATCAGTACAAGCTGAACTGTGATTGAGAGTACACCGGAACTGAGGCAGAATACTGTAAAATACTATTATTCTGAAAGAACACAGTTAACTTTCTTCCCCAAAATGCTCTCATAACCTGTCCTTTTCCTACCACTAGCTACTTTCTGTGCTCTTACAAAACAGAAGCTTCTAGTCTAAACAAACCCTACTATTTTCAAGAATGCTGAACTATGACCAAGTGGTTCAGATTACTTAGTGACATGTAGAGCTCTGACAAGATTGGGATTAATTCATTGGAGCCCAGCAGGTGTTAGGCAAACTGAAGGAAGATCATGAAAAGAAGTTGGAATTTTCTTTAAGAACAGTACACATGACAAAAAATATGTTGCTATAATGAGTTTGTTAATGTTCCCTGTTAATGGATGGAGAAGCTGTTATCACCAATTCTAACGAAAATGTAGATCAGTTCCCAGAATTCTACTTTTGAAGCCTCTTTAGAAGCCACAGTGTGACTAAGGTGAGCCTGTGGAAAAAATAGACTACACAGGAAGACAAAATATACCAGTGGTGGGAGACACAAAGATGTGAGGCAATAAGGAATTAGAGTTCAGTGGAACAGAAGAATCTTTCAAACAAAATTTCGGCCATGTAAAGGTTCAAAAGAATTCTGACCTACATGTTGGTCAGAGAATTAATCCTACCGGCATATTAGGGCAGCTAAAATGATAGAATTAACTAGGTCACTAAATAGCAAATCAGAAAGAACTACTTGAGAGCCATCCTTCCAAGCAGTTCTGCTACCCTGCAGCAAAGCAAGTTCCCTGAAGTAATTCCATGACACACTGATAACAACAAAATCCATTGCTTGCCTTGCTCTGTTTTCAGAAGCATGAATAGTTTTGGCAGGAATCTTCTGTACAGTACAGCTGGCAGTGAATTTACATTTCTTTCTATGATAATTTTCACACACTGTTCACAAACAACAAGCTGCTAGCTTTCATAAGAGTTGGGGAAAATCCAGTGATACATATTTAATTTCTAACCCTCTAAGAGTAATCACCTGTAGAGATTTTACAAGAGGAAAAAGCCTTAAGGCAACTTTTATTAGTGACTTCCAGTTATTCATAAAACCTTTCAAATCTTAGTCAAATGTATCACCTATAGGTAACAGCTTCAACTTGCAAACTAACTGAGCAAAAGCAAGGAAAAGTTCAAAAGTATTTTTAAAACCACTATTTTACTTGCTAAAATGCTGTTGCTTCCTTTGCTTGTTTCCTTCCATTTGGTCCTTGAAGTATTTTACCACATTCAAATTTCATCGTTGAGTATAATAACCAATAGCACTGTTTCCAGGTGAGACATTTTTGAAGTATGAGTTAATTAGCTTTCAGTATAATCAAAGTGTAGAAGTAGTAGTCTCAGTATTCTAGATATAGTTTTAAAGACTTCTTCCATTCCATCGTTTATGCCAATTTAATTATAATTGTAACATGAATTCTTTACCATTTAAAGAATAAAGCTCTAAAGCCTTTAAGACAGCCCTAATAAAAAGAAAATAAAAAGTGTTTTGGCAAGCACAGGAACTTATTAAAGGTTCTACACAAGGTTAGAGGCTACACTACAGCCTTTCATCTTATAAATAAAATCCCCCCCGCCCCCTTTTAGGTCTTGAGACCATTTCTCAAATTCCATTTTTCAAAACCAAAGTAAAAAGGCCTAGAGTCCTTCAGAAGACTTTCACTTGTCTGTATTTCTGGTGTGCCCAGACTTCAGCTCTCAACACTAGTGTAACTCATGCTACAGTTGAGGATCAGAAAAAATAACCTGTTTACAAGCAACCCTTACCTTTTTCTGAAGGATGCTACTGCCAGTTCTCAACCTGGAATACTGCAATAATCAATTAAACATCCCCTTCCTTCCCCAAGATTAGGTGGAGAAGCAAAGTCATCTCCCCCTAGCACTTACTTCCATAGCAGGATGTATACATTCTACTATTCTTGTAGCATATTTGCACTGTTGCACATGCAAGAAAACAGTAAATATAAGTTCTGACATAACTTAGTCACTTTTCTCAAAGGAAGTGGTATAGATGAAGCAATTCCTGTAGATCTTTCTTCAGAACGTAACAGAACTTCTCAGTCCCTTGACATAGATGAGCAGACTTCATATGAAGTCATTCACACCTACTTTGCCACTAGCTATTTTTAATTTCTTATTTTACAAAACCATTGAACAACTGTAAGACAAAAAGAAAAAACTTACCTCTAATGCCAGTGCAGTCTTGTCATAAGCACAGGGTACTCTCTTTTGGATAGCTTTGGCATAGACTGGTCCATTCTGTGTTGACGGCAGAGGATTGATCACTGCTCCAGGTGTACTGGATACTGAGGGAAGGGGACTTGTGGTCTGAGGCTGAGCATAAGCATGGGCAGGTTCTGGAATACCGTAACTGTTGGAATTCCTGTTTCCATGCTTCCCATGAGAAGATCTGACTAGCTTTTCTACATAAGGAACAGGAATCATCCCAATCCGACCATCTTTGTTTCTGGCACTCCACCACTGTTCTTCTGGCTTCTCTACAATTACCAGTATTTCGCCTTTTTTAAACGGGAGATCCTCGGCATCATTGCCAGGAAAGTCATAGAGAGTCCGAACATATTCCACATTTTCTTCTGCAGTGGACATAGTAGGGGCAGATCCAGATCCTATTGGTGGACTTGGATACCTAAGTTTAAAAAAGTTGGTATTATCAATAGCTATTGTTTTGTGTTTCCAGTAACAAAGCTAACCAACAGTTTTACACAAGGAACACCAAATAAAGGAGAACTACCTACCTTCACCTTTATAACACAAGTATTAGCTTGGTAGTACTGTGAAGCATTAAGTGAGTTTAACTCATGCTGTCAGCAATCACTTATATACCCAAATTATTTTCCCCAGAAACCCAATAAAAAACTATCATGGATGCAAAAAAATGGGAGAAATAACGCAAAATCTTATCTACTGCTATACCTTCTTTTTTGGATTATTGTGAAGATGTTAAGGTAGAATGAAATGATTTCTATAGCTTAAATTATGAGAGGTAATGATACCTAAAAATAAATGAAAAAGGTTTGGGCGACTTGGGTGGGGGAGAGGGGCTCTCAGAAAGCTACATAATCCTCTTCAGTTCATCACATTTACACTTTTAACCTCAGCATCCACTTCTCTCAAAAATTTGGTAACTTTAAGTGCCAGACTTAAGGGAGCATAGTGGAAAAAGGGAACAAAAGTAAGAGGAAGATATAATGAACTCTTAAGTCTTTCCGATTCTACAGGTAGTACAACGTCTTTTTACCAGAATGCTACTGTTTATAGGTAGGGTTTTGGGGACAGTCAGTCATGTTAATACTGAAAACTCTTTTCTTTAAGAAAAGAAAGAGGCAGATCCTGTGTTTTTAGGAGACAATAGTTTTCTTTTCCTTTATGGAAAGTAACATGGAATTAAGCTTCCTAATCTTACTGTTACAACTTCAGCTCTCAAAGGGTTGTTAAGATTATAACAGAAAAATTATTACTGCTTCAAAGTACTCATCTTTACTGGGTATTTAAATACCTAATAACATAAAGTGACAACTTCATAAAAGAAAACATAAAATACTAACACTCACTGGTAAGAATAGCGTAAGAAGCAAAAAAGCTTGCCATCTAGAAATATTCCTTTGCCTTATTAATCATGTTACTACCTTTAATTTATTCATATTGTTATTTTGCCAATCATCTGTCCAGTACAGTCATTTTATTCTGTGATAACATATAAGAATGTTCATCAAATGAGACTATTCTTACTGCAGGCTATTTTCAGCATAACCTTTATACAACTTCTTTCAAAGCAGCTGTCAGAAATCTTAAGGTATTTGGGCCATAGCAGATACTTTTTATTTAAGCTAGGATAGCACAAATGCATGTCATTAGTCTTCTTCAGTTCTCTTTTGCTACTTGCAAAGTAAGCTGGAAGTTGAATCCCTATGATTTTTGTAGGATATGCCAGAAGCCTCAAACAGAAAGATATTTGCTTAAGACACCCTGCTGAAGCCAAAGCCAGGGAGTGGGGGAACCCTTCAGAGAGCAGTCACTCTGCATAAGAACTCTGAAACATCTGCAATGATGGTCAAAGCTTGCTACTGATACAAAAACAAATAGCTTAAAATGGGTTTCAACTGTCTTACAAGTTTAAAATACCATCTCCTAGAGCTAAAAGTGTTGTTGGACAGCAATATACAAGAAACTGCTTAATCCTACTACAAAAACCACCTCTTCATACTATATATACTTCATGAAATTAAAAGAATCAACAGCCTTCAAAAGCACAAGCACCTGTGATGTTCCTCTGAAAATGACAACTTTTAAAGAGAAATGAGAACTAGCAATAACAGTTCTGAAGCAAACTCCTGTCCACCCCTATTCTAAATTTAGTCCATTAACTTAAAAAAATCTGGAAATGCTACCTCTCGTTCTCCCTCCTGCATCAGGAAGTTTCCTTTAAACATAAATTCAAAGCAACCATATCATTGATTTTTCAAAAAGTTTAGAACAAAAATTACGCTACAAGGAAAACCACCTAGTCAGCCCCATTTGTAGCTTTATAAAAAAGTGTCAGTTCACAGTATGCTAGGTCCCAGCTGTCTGTGTATGCTGAGAGAACAACCAATGCCTGTATGTAATCAAAACCTTGAAAATGAGGTGGTATGTTCATGATGACGTCATGACAATATTCATGAAATGTTTCACGCAAGATTCTACACGAATACCAAGAGAGCAAGTGGAATCAGCTAAGTTTAAGTGTCTTGATAAAACCAAGAAAGCCACTGCCATACATGAGTAAGAACAAGATTTTACTTTCAAAAAGGCGCAACAGTATCGAGGTTAATGAGAACAGAGATGAGCATAAAGATTGCTGCAGCGTAGACTTTTTTTATCCAAACCACCCATAAGTTTAAACATGCACATAACCCTGGGCAGCTCCATTTAAGTGTTCCTGCACCTGTGAAAGATGAGTGAGTTTTTCACCTATTTCTTTAGCCACAGCACAACCACTACCCAGAAGATTTCTCAGCAGCTTTTGAGAGTTCTTGAAGCTAGTGCTTTGTCACTTTCCTCCCACCACCTGAGAGCTTTGCAGAAAGACTTCTGACCACTTGTGTGGTTAAAATTCAGTTTGACAAGTTATCAACCTTTGACAAGTTACTGATTGTGTTTAAGAACTGGACTATACTAAGATTAAAGTGTAGTTATAAAACTCAGTTATTTTTCTACCAAATAACTTGTTAATCTCAAAAAAAAAAAAAAAGAGATCAAACTGCAGAATTTAGAAGGGAACCGTTTTTTTTTTTTTTTTTTTTTTTTTTTTTTACTCTGTTGCTATTTTTCTAGCTTTTCTTTTCACTTCATTTTCTCCAGGAAGCCCTAGAGATAAAATAAATATGTTCTAGAGTTATTGATAAGCTGTTTAGTGATGCAGGCTGCAGGTATGTCCCATGTTGGGCTCAGGACAAAGAATGAGCTCATAGCCAAGTCACATTTTCCCATCCTCCTAGAAGAACATTTCTCAGTGTAGCATATGCAGATACAAAGAGTGCCATAACCAAACCGAGACACGTTTTTACATTTTCTGGGGGGGAAATGCCACTCTAGAAGTTTGGGAAATGCTGTCCTAGAATGCATTAATGCTTGGTTAACAAGGTGAAGTGGTCTAATCACAAAGGTGTGTTCTGTTGTAACCATTGTGGATGCAGGGACAGAGAGCAACTTAAGCTCAGAGGCTGTATTTCAATCACCAAGGGGAAGATTTTTGAACCAGCTTCTCAACCTCCCTAGGAACAGGACAATACCAGAAGGTTGATACAAAGCAAGACCACACCCTCTTGCAAGACAATTATAGTCAGCAGTAGGGATGTACACAGTACCTTTGCATCTCTCCGCATGCAGTGTAAGGACATGCCCCACGCACCATATGGATGATAATGACTGAAAAAGCAACCCGTAATGGTCACCAAGATCCACAGTGCTAAGAAGGACCACTGTTAGAAAGAGTTTCAAAGGAGGGCCGTAAGGAAACGCTTCCATACTGTGCGCAGCGTGGCCCTACATGCAGCGTTAAGATGGGGGAGCTCCAAGGCTGGGCCGAGACCCCCGCCTTGCGCCACCTTGAGCAAAGATGGCAGTGGGTGGGGCGAAGGGAGGGTGGCACTCACCTGGGCGCAGGCTCGATGAGGGTGGTGGTGTCCAGGTAGTGGATCTTGTAGAACTCCAGCAGGGCAGGCAGGTGCTCAAACTCCTGGTCGCCGATCTTAAAGCGGCGGTTGGGCAAGGAGTTAATGATGTAGTGGGAAACGCGGGAGTTCTCGGACACCGAGAGCACGTAGTCCCCGGGGCAGGTGGACGAGTCCCGCACCAGGAACATGCCGTGCCGCTGCCCCTGCAACCGCGTCTGCGCCTCCGCCCGAGACACCGGCCCCACGTACCAGCTGGAGCGGTCCGACGAATCGAAACGAGCGGCGGAGGACATGGCTCCGGGCGGGGAAGGGTAAGGGAGGGGGGGAAGGAAGGTGAAGAGCCCGAAGGCCCAGGCGGAGGAAGAGACCCGGAGAAGGGAAGGCCTGGGCAGGGAGGCCCGGGAGGCGGAGCGGGGCTGGGGGCTAGGAGGAAGAGGCGAGCGCCCGGCCCAGCAGATAGGAAGCCCGGGGAAAGGGAGGGGGGGATGAGGGAGAAGGAAGCCCCGTGCCTCTGGAGGCGGAGGCCCGAGGAGCGGCTGGGGTGGGGCTGGCCAGACGCGGCGGTCAGGGCCCCCGAGTCTCCCTCAGCGGCGGGGCGTGCAGGGCATCCTTCCCGCCTCTCTCTC
>VXAA01004537.1:259082-282319 GCA_013399115.1 Anseranas semipalmata | reverse complement strand
GATGGGGGAGGGGCGGCTGAGGGGAGCCTGGGGCCGAGGCGGCTGCGCTGAGGGAGCCGCAAGGGCTCGGTGGCGGGTCCAGGCGCGGGTCCTGAGGGGAGGGAGCGCCCGCTCCTTCCTCAGCCCCTTCGGGCTTGAGTCGTTTAAACCTTCTCCAGCGCAGCTGGCGCACCGGGGTCCCCCCGTCGGGGGACAAATGGGCGTGAAGGGCCCCGGTGGCGTTTCGAGTTCGGACGGGCTGTGACATCCCCCCGCCTTTTGCAGGCACCCGTCACCACAGGTCGCTCCCAAAAGCTTGCCTGGTCCTTGGGCTGAAGATGTCTGAGGGGGACAACGTACCTCCTCCATCTTCTCCCCGTCTTCACGGGGCCTCCCTCCTGGGTGCTGCCCGGCCCGGGCTTTGCTGCGGTGCCCGAGGCAGGCTGTGCTTCCCTGCCCGCCCGGGTGCCCCCTGCCCTGCCCCGGGCTGCCCTGCGGCCTCCCGGCCTTCCCAGCTTCGGTGGGGTGCTGACCGCAGGCAGTTTGGAGACAGAGATCGCCTTCCCTGAGGTTTTCTTGGCTTATTAATTATTTTTTTAAAGGACAAAATGGCCCACTGTGATAATCTCTGATCTAGATAACCTCCTCCAGGCTCAGAGAGAGTTTCACCTCTTTTCAGTGCTGTTCCCAGACAGACAGGGTCAAAGTCCTTTGGGGCACAGGCAGGCGAAGATGGTGCTGCAGCCGCCGAAGAGGAAGGAAGCCCCGGAAAGGACTCAGCAGGCCCTGCGGGCAGCGGCTGGGCGAGCGCTTGGCCTGTGGTGCGGCATGAGCTGTTTGAGTTTTAGAGGGAGGTTGGTGCACAGTGACCTCAGAGGAGCAGCACGAGCCTTGGCAGAGGGGCCTGCGTGATCTGACGCAAATTCGGGAGAGCTGGCAGTGGTAATCAGCATACCCAGCTGCAATAGGTAAGGGTACGACAAAATAAACTGCGCTAATTCTCCAGGCATGCTAGAAGCCTTGGCAAATACTGTGATTTTAGCTCAGTCCTGTGACTTGGTTTGTGCTTTTGATTTCATTTTTTTGTATTGCTTTTGAGGCTGTCAATATGAAATGAAGCTGCATTTGAAAGTAAATAACATTTCAAATGAAGAAACAGATTTAAGACGACTACCTTGACCTGCCTAACTAGACTGTTGTGCAGACTTAACTCCAGCGTTGCCACCCTTCACTCACACTCTGTTTTTTCCAAACGCTCAGCCACAGCATGGGCATTTTTTTCACTTTGTTTTTCTTCCTACATTGGCAGCCAGTGCCAACTCAAGTGTTTGGATTGGAACGTATGGGCTGTGTCTCTGTAGACGTTTAGCAGAGTTCAGATAATCTAAAATGGAAGACTCACCTAGTTCAGATTCTTAGGTTTTAGAAAAAAACATTCAGGAAAATCTAATGATGTCACTAACACAAAAGATCTTAAAGTAGCCCCTGAGTACATGTGCAGGTATCGCTTCACTAGCTGCTAAGTATAGCCATCTCCTGGGTGGAAAACAACAGCTGTTTAATCATGTAAGAGCAATACTAGCAAAACAATAGACCTAGAGATGAATAGTACCATCTGAAAATTCACATCTATGCAAAAATATTTTTTCTTCTAGGGAAGCTTACCTAGTAGCTGTGCATTTGATCCATTCGTGCTGGTTTAAGTACTTCTGTCTGCCAATGACAGTCAGTTTTAAACAAAGGTAGACAGGCTACAGTAGATTATGAAGGTGGTTATGTTTTTTTTTCTGTCATTTGAACAGATTTGGATCATTTTCTTTGTGGCTAGGGCCAAACTACAGAGATTAAAAGATAGTACTTGAACTTGAAATAACAAGCCAAATAATGTTTAAAAATAATTACAAAAGCCACAAATGAGCAGCAGAATCAGTAATACATAGTATGTAAAAAGGAAATAAAAATTCCTATTGCTGCATTTTATTGAATTCTAATTTTTGTTATAGTATAATAAAAATCAGATGTAGTAAATCAAATATGTAGTTGCCTCCATTTCATGTGGATAATACTAAAATCTCAAAAGAGTTGAAACGTGTCAGGAAAAAAATAGTATTTGATTATAAAACAGTTTCCGTGCAGTGTTGCATGGGACTGGACTGGGGGCTGGAGAGCCTGCATACCCACCTTCCCATCCAGGGAAGATGCTGTGGCACAGAGTGGTTTTCACTTTGGAAGGAACTGCCACAATTATCTGTTCTGACTTGTGTTCGTGCAGGCTGTGTGCATCCTTCAGGTAATTCTCCCTTCAGTCTCAATAACTGGTCAAACTAGGCCAGATCTTCTAGGTAAAATATCCCATCTTCTACTTACACAAAGAGAAAAAGGTGACTTGTTCAAGATCAAAGAATAGAAAAGATCATTAATGTTATCAGAGAAGACAAGGCATCGGCTTCCTAGACTACAATCATCTCAGACATGTCACATCCTTACAACTACATTTTGTTTAGGAAGAGTGGAGTAACATACAGATTTTTAGGACTGTTTAACAGTGCCACTTTACCTTTTTATTACATATAAATAAGTTCATGTTCTCTGTCTTATGCCTTGTCGGCTTCTACCCTCAGAGCAGGGCCAAGTATTTGCTGCAGTACAACGGAGGAGGTAGGGATCTCTTAAAGTGCATCAGCTGCTAATGAAATAAAAACTCAGTTGGCAGAATATTCCCTTGAGTAGATCCTGCCCCGCTTACCTCATGCCCAGCTGCTTCTTCCTTCTTTTGCCAGAAGCTTCTGCCCCCATCAGTAGTGCTGAATGCCAAATAAATTGTGCATGTGGCTGGTCTCCAGGTCAGGACGAGTAACCTTGTATCAAGGGTATAGAATGAGAATCCTTATTTCTTTCAAATCAAGTACTGGGTACGCTTCCAAGGCAAAATTAACAATCCTAATTTAAACAAAGAGGAAGTGGGAAAGGATATGTTGGATTTGGAGGTAGGTAGCTGGAGAAGAAATACAGTAGTGAAAGCACTTACGAAACAAAAACTGAAGCAATTACAATCACTTGTACAAATACGGAAGCCTGAAATAATTCAGGATACAAGTCCACTAATTAAAAATCTAGCAAATATGCCTCTACAGTTTTACCTCTGTGCTAGCAGGAAATAGGAAAATAGATCATCAAGAAACCTAGCTGTTATTCTGGACTTCTAGTGTATCAGCAGTTTAAGCTTTGGTATTTTGGTCACTCTGTTCTGGAAGAGTTGTTTGGCTACTCTCTTACAGACCAGAAATAATTCAGTTTTCTTAGTTCACTGTCCATCTGTCCACAATGTCTTGTGCTATACTGTCTGTGAGGAAGATGAATGCTTTTTACTGTAAGGTACAAGACTGATACATCTAGGAAAGCAGAGGATTTTTAAATTAAAAAACAAAAAACAGAATCAGCCTGAATTCCCTATGAGTGCATGTTTTTCTTCAGATAACACAAAGTTTAAGTGGGCTAATGAAGGCTAAGTTCTTGAAGCATGATTCTTGATAGGAAAACAGATCAATAAGAATCATAGCTCAGCATATCAATCTGTAATCTCTCCTGCAACTTCTTTATATAGGTAACTGCAGTAAACAAGAACAAAGCTCTTTATATCTGCTGAGTTAGAAAAAACCTGCCAATTTTAAAGCACAGCAATTTTATTGTTGTTAGCCTATGTGTTGGTATGAAAAGGTACGTGCTGGCCTAAAGCAAGCTACTGCTAAATGACTAGGATGGTTTGACCTAAATTAAACGTCCTCGTTTTTTTACCTAAACAAAATAAATGCAAGTAAGATAGTATGGTAGCTTTTAACAGTCATGCTATGCTCAGATGAAAAGAAATTTTGGGGGTGAAAGCAAATGAAGTTTTGTTTTTAAAAAATCAAAATACATAATACCTGCCCTTAGGGTTAGTCCATGTAATGTAGATGTATTACACCAGTAACTTAAAAAAAATAATAATAATGCAACACTCCTCTGTAAGGTACATAATCTGCTTTAAGGAAAAGTTATTTCCTCATAAGTGCATTCTAAGCTTTATATTGATTTGCTTTGCGCAGCATCCAACTGCAACATTGAATAAATAATGCAATCAAAAGTTGCATATATTGATAAGTGGAAAAGCGGATTGCCTGACTATGTGAAAATCTGTATTCAAACACCGGAGGAGTGATATAGGGAAGAATCTGGAAAAACTAAAAGCATGAATTTCCTCAAGACATTTCTTTAGCTTAATAATTACTTACAAATATCTTATATTCTCCTATGTAATCTATGAATTAGCCTACCAGCTTGTTTTTTTGTAATAGTAAGTAATACCCTCTAGTGGTATACATAGGAAAAGGAAAATAAGCCAAAGAATGATTACATTTTTTCTTATCATGAAAGAGGCTAAAAAACATTTTCACTTGAAATAAATTGGTTATCACTGGTCTGTCGAAACGTGCTAGTTAAAATGTAAAATGCAATGCAAGCAGCCCAATTAGACTTGAGCTATATGCCTGGGTTTAATTAGAACATCTGGATCTAGAATATGACCTGGATCACTACAAGTCTTGACTCACTTGTTGAGTTTGTAGGAAAACAGATTGCCACTGCAACACTTGCAGTCTGGAAGGCCTGGCTCTTGTGATGTCTGGAGAAGTCTGTCCTTACATCTGAGGGCTACATTTAATTCCTACTCATTAAAAATAACTCTCTAGGCAAAATATGAATACTCAAGTCTCCAGTATTGCAGCGTAACAAAGTCTGTATTTCCAGACTGCATGTGCAGTTCAGAGCTCGTTACCAAAAAGGATTTTCTGAGGAAGCTCATATATAGGTTTTCCCTGCATTTACCAGGTCTTCTGCTTTATTTGCCAATTGGCAAAGGTTCAGAGATTGAGGTAGAAACTGACAGTGCTGGAGAGAAAAAAAATCCAGCCCCCCACCCCAAGAAAGGGCTGTGCAAATCCTTCTCAATCTTTTCCAGAAGCCCAGTCTACTAATGTAGAATCAGCTAAATCCATTTTGAAATCATCTTTGTTTCCATAAACAAAAATCCCGAAGTGATGATAATATCCAGGAACGTTTCCATTGCTCTAAAGTAGCAGGCCAATGCGTCTCTTTGTTATGATGTGATGATAATTGACTAGTATCATATCATTCTGATCATCACTTCTGTTTCGCCCTTCTGCGACCCCACTGTTGTAAGATTTAAAAGCTTTTGGTAGTTTGTCATGATTTTCTGGTGGCACTGATTACTCCGTGCTCCTCCAAGAGGAAGAATCCCATACTGTATCACACTGGTTTGGACTTTAAATCAGCTTTAAACTGATGTCAAGCAAGATGGTAGAAGGCAATTATTTTAAGGCCTCCTGAAGGAAGGCTTTTCTATGCCTTATCTTTATGAGCTGTAGTGATTCTGTGTTATTTTCCTGTCATTAGTTCAGCTCCCACAGGGTCTTGGATGAGTGGCATCTTCAGTACCTCTACTTACCTCCTTATTACTTGTCATCTTATGCTGGGGCAAGGTGATTTCTGCTCTCTTTATCCTTTCCTAAAGCATACAGTAAAAGAATGAAACAAATTGGCCTACCTCCCAAGCTGGTGTAACTCCACTGATATTAATGTAGTAATATGGGATCTAATTAAATTCACCAACTTTTAGATTCCACATCACGGTTAATGAAACTGTGACAGTAGTTAAAAAGAAAAAACTTCTGACAAGGATTTATTAATTTATGCTTGTGAACAAATGTGTCTGACAGTTGAATGATGAGATTGCCATATTCTGTACAGAGAGCTTTTTCTGGAAATCTTTCCACTGTGTTGACAGAACCTGCAGTATAGAAGTTCAGGAGTGGGTGCCAGTTCACAGACTCTAACCCAGTTACGAGGATGGCTGCATGCCCAGATGAAATGAAGGTTCAGACTTTCTTGCTACTGTTCCTGCTTCTGTATGTTCAATCTTGCTGAAAACTCAGTCAAGCTGTCTGACACCTGGCACAGGAGGGACACACTAGGTCTTACCTTCCTGTGTTAAGCTGGCTAGGTTTTAATACCAAAAAACAAAAAGAAATTAAAAAAAATCCAAAAGCTATTTCAAGCTAAAAGCTGAAAGGAAAGAGGAAAGAAGCTAGTCAAGCTGAGCCTTCTGTGCCTTTTTTTCTGTCCATGCTGAAGGTTGAGAGAAGTCTCCTTCAAAGGAAAAGAACCTCTATGCTTTAACTGGGGGAAAATGGCAGTTCTGTGGTTACTTTAAAAATGCTGCTTTCTGGCAGGTGGGCAGACGTTGACTGTAAGTGGCATTTTGTGCAAAACACTTGCAGTTGAGCAGATATTGACTGAATGGCATCTTGTGCAGAACACTTATTTTTCAAACTTTTAAATATGGATTTATGTATATAAGAAAGACATATAAAATCTTTAAATGTTTTCTCCAAGCCTTAATTTTCTCATCCAGTGGCAAAAAATAAATACTAAAGTTTTCTAATCTTCACTTGAATTGTCAAATTCCTCCCAGTCTGATACGCTCATAACTTCTGATGGAAGGTCAAGGTGATACTTCATGCGGTCTGCGTGCCATTCTGAGAACCATTTCTCTGTTTCCATTAAAATAGCCCGGGGCAAAGTGAGGACACAGGCAGCCATCCCAGAAATATCATCCTCCAACTGGGGTCCATCCTCCCAACAGTCTCTCTCTGCATCGTAAATGTGGACATAGTCCATGCGGATTCCTCTGTTGTGGGATCTGCCTCCCAGGACATAGATCCTGTTGTCTAAGACAGCAATACCTGGCTCTCCATGTCCTGCAGGAAGTGGACATACATTTGTCCACTGATCAGTGCTTGGCCTATAGCAGGCAACCTGTAAAAAGAAAAAAAAAAAAAAGATTAGCCAAAATTGAATTTGTATCTTAGTGACAGGGCCTGGCTGTATGGCAAACTATTTATGTAGCCATGTGATACCATCAGTCTTTTGACAGGGTGTTGATAATGGAGAGAGCGTATCACCATGCAGTAGAAATACAATGCTCAGTGGAAAACTCTGTGCATAGTTGCCATATAGCTCTGAATCACAACATCTGACCCTGCTGCTGTGGTAACAGCTGTATGTCATTCAAAAAATATATACAAAGTGAGAGATGGGGACACATGCTAATATAAGCTCAGACATAGTGCATCTGTTTGCATTAGGAAAAAATGTGCTGGAACATACAAATATGACAAATCTGCTAAACTGTCTCTGCACCACATGTTGGAAAGTTTTAGATTTCATTGGGTACCTCCTTGGCTAACTCCATTTATTTGTAAGCACTTAGATACACTTTTCACTAGATTTAATTCTATCTTCATTGGCCTTATAAGAGCAGTTATTTTTTTGTTTTCTTTTCATGTCTCTAACAGTTCTGTAGTCTGAAGCTAGAACCTATGGATAACAAGTTCTAGAAGCTGGAATAAGACACAAGAAAATTCTCTCCAGCCATCACTGTCCATCAGGTACTGTATATCTAATTGCATTACACAATTGCCATCCAATCCATTCATTGTCCTTTCCAACATATCCTCAACAACTTCTGTCCTGCAATTACACATTGACAATTCAAAAGTTCTTGATTTAGAAAAAAAATGTGCATAGGCAGACAAAGTAAAGGAAATTCAGTTGATGTGCTACTTATGGGGTATGTGTGTGCCAATGAATGTTATCCATCAAAGATGTTTTAAAATTGATAGGAATCCCAAGTGCTAGAGCTTTCATGCTCTGTGGGCTAGACAATACATTCAAGACAGACAGCAGTAAATAAATCATTGCAAATTCTGCAGGTAGGTGGAGGACAGCTGGTACTATTGCTGGGCAGACAATTTTACTTGTGTATTTGGTAGGAGGAAGACATTACATCAGAGCGCAAGCATCCGTAAAAAATAGACTCTTCCAAGAAAGACATAGGTATAACATGCTCTCACCTGGTGAACGTCCCTTCTGTAGCCAGAATCATTGTTGCTTCCTCCAATTACATAGAGCTTTCCTAGCAGTGCAGCCATCCCGTGCCAAGCACGTCTTTCTGGACCATCTGCTAAAACGTCCCAGCGGTCAGTCTTTGGATCATAACATTGCAGCTCCTTCAAATAGTCTTCTCCTCTCCTCCCACAGGTAATATACATCTTCCCATCTAGTGCTGCTCCAGCATGTGCATATACCTGCATCACCACGTGGGAAAGCAAGAAGTTGAGGTCTGCATTTATGTATTTCTCCCAGCTTCAAAGTATGGAATAGACATTAGGGGAGTGACATTCTTCATGAGTTATGCAGATATCAACATCTGGAAGGATTTTCTATTTTCTTATAGACAATTCCTTTCAAGGTGATTATGCTGAAAGTGTGAATTTCTGAATGAATTACACCAGAATTTCCAAAACTTCCAGAACTGCAGTGGGTTGTCATTCTTTATTGTTCCTTAATTAGAAGATCATTCATACAATTACTTTTCTCCCTTGTCTACTGGGAAGCCATTCTGTTGGAGATTATTCTTATACAAGCAATGTTTTCAGGAATGTGATATATCCTACTTAGTAGTACTTAATTGGATCTTTATATTCCCAGCATTGACACGCATTTATTATTTGTGACCTCATGCAAGCTTTTTATCTTCTGCCTCTGCATCCCTTTTGTAAAATGGCAATATTTATGTTTTTAAGGTGCCCTGAGATTCTCAACTGAGAAGCATTGTGGAATCACATATTATTTTGTGCTGGTCACTTGCCCCAAAGCTTTTAAAAGGTATAGTGGAAACCAGTATTGTTTCTTGAAAGATTACTTAGAATCTTAGCTTTCTACCCTAACCAAGATTCATCAAACAGTTGTTTGTGTTTATCTTCCTCCTTTGCAATCTGAAAATGGAAATTCTTGCCTTTATCAGCTGTATTAGAACTTAGAACAAACTTTTCCATTCATAACTCCAATTCCCATGTTACTACATCATTTCCTGGTTCCTGGGGTCATGACTGGCAATTGCTGTTTTAGAAGGATAAATGGTACTGGTAACAAACGATAGTTGTTCACTCACACATTTCAGATAAGTAATGGTTTCACTTTAGCTGATTGAGATGTGATTCTGCATCACATAAGCTATTGGCACCAGAACTTGTTACACAATCTCAGGTCTGTGTCCAAAAATGAAGTAGTCTATAGAAACTGATGTACCTTCCTACTAAGGCATGATTTCTTCTGATCAGCAACAAAGCATGTTGTCAGGACTACAGGTGAGAAGCTTGTATTACTGTGACTCATAGTTTACCTGCACCTGGAGGAATGGGAACTTCTGTTCCCAGAGGTTATCTGTTCAATTTTCAATTATTTTAAGGATGAATACAGCAGAGGTGCAGGGAAAAAAAAAAAAAAGAAAAAAAAAGAAAACAGGAAAAATAAACATTAAACCTCAAAATGGAAGTTATATATTGTTATTCTTCTTTCTTGGTATTTGTTTATCCCATATACAGAGGCTACTGCTTCCCATCTGAATATCAGCAAATTGAAAGCTACACATGAGAAAAACATCTAAAAAGATGAAATCAGGAATTGGGGAACTGTAGTGTGTGTGGCTAATGCACTCCTTACCTCCTTCTTCAGAGGTGTCACATATTCCCAAGTGTTGCTTTTAGGGTCATACCTCTCCACTTCCCTTAGGTCTTCATGGTAATCTCGGCCTGCGACAGCATATATATAGTTGTCCACAACACAAACGCTGAGGTCAGCATGCTCTTGCTGTAGGGACTGGATCTGGAACCATTTGTTGTGTCGTGGGTCATACCTTTTAAAAGAATGGGATCAAAGAAAGTTATTCATACAGCCACAGAATCATCACTGGAATACAAGACAGCACCACACATGTGGGTTACATGTGGGTCTTTGGTTGAAACTGAGCTCAGCTGTAAGTAGAGTGAAATCTGGCCTTGTCAGCATTTTATTATTAGGAAAGTTCTTTTAGTCTATTTTTAGAAGATGTATTTTAGCTGATATAACCATGCTATAAAAGCCTACGATTTCTATTATCTTATACATGGCTGTCATGTATATCTCAAAATCTCTGCTTGCACAAAGCCATTCTACAAGGTATTCTAAAAATATCACAAAGACTGAATCTGGATCTTCAAGAGATCAAGAGGGGCATAAGCATTTGGTTGCTTCTTTGATTCTTTTCCCCAAATACGTGCTGCTTCAAGTGAACCTCATGTTTAATTTTCAGATAAAAGTATCTATCTGGTCTGGAAATTTTAGTTACAGTGACAACTGGGTGTGAAATGAAACTATGTGTGCCATGAAATAAGGGCAAGACAGCTAAACTAGTAAAAATAACTACATTATAAAGAAAAAAGGGTTTATATCCGTTTTTGCAATTTAATGGGCGTTAAGATCTAAAACTGTTCCTTTCTCCTGCTCTTTTTCCTGGCACAGAGCTCTTAAGTTTCCAGGTCCTCTTAAGGACCCTGGAATGCTGCTACTGTGCACACATTTTCTCGATAATCAACCAATAATAGCATTTTATTTAAAAATCCTTTTTGATAGCTAACTCCCTTTGTATTGGGATGAGAACTACACACAGAGGACTTCTGGAAAATCCTAGTCCAAGAGCATCTAGACAATCTAGGATTCTGGAGAATCCTAGTTCATTACTGCTTCCCACACCTTTAATACTTCCCCTTCTGACAAGGAAGAGAAGGTTGCAAATATAACACTCTTGAACGAGTAGCTGTTTCTACCCAATCAGGCTTGGCTTTGTTCTGTAAGCACTGCTGGAATCTTCCTGTTGCTATGAAGCTCATTTCTTTATTTCTTGTGACGTCTTTCAATGAGAGGCCCCTGTTCAGCTCTTATCTTTTTGCCAGCAAGCATACGGACTGCGCTAATGGCTTACTGACTCAGAGATGGGCAACAAGGTGGAAATTAGAATAATAGCCGGATTATCCTTATCTTACCTCCAACACCTTGACTCTGCTCGAAAACCACTTACATTGTTGTCTCCGCCAATTAAATACACAAAATTATTGAGAACAGCAATCCCCTGGTTGGACATTCTGGGAGCTAGTGCAGCTGTAAAATGCCTCCACTCTCCCAACAAGGGGTTCAGATACTTGGCTTGATCACTGAGAACAATGGATGGAGTAGAATGCATCCCTCCAAATCCCACTACACACTGGAACTCTGATCTCAGCTGTGTCTGAGAGCTCTGAAGCATTGGCTGAAGACATTCATTCTTGTGGTACATTAGTGCATCTGCAACTGTATCTTTTAAAGGACATGGACTTAATTTGTCATGAAGCCTTTGCAGGATCTGGGGTTCCATCAGAGGAAAACGAACTGTCTCAAGTAGCTTAAGGGGCTCCATCAGGGAGACCTGATCTGTCTCCAGTTGCTCTGGAGAATAATGATAAAAAAGTGCCCCATCATAAACTTCAAATTCATAGTTAACCTCCAAACGGTTGCTACTGAGAAGGGAGTAGACCTTCTGCAAGGGTAGCTGTCGGTACACTTGTGTCCTTGAGAAAGCTGCAAAGTTCTTCAAAATGTAGGAGTCCAGCTGATCGCTCAAATGTCTCAAGTCATAATGGTCAGCTAGTCTGTATACGTCGAGGATGTTCTCTTCATCTACCCACGACATTAGAAAATCACAACAGAACTTGATGACTTCTGGAATCTGCAAGAGAGAGAGAGAGAGAAGATCTTTTATTTCAGACACCATTTACCTTGCACTCAAGAGACATGGCAAAAGCATAGATCAGCAAGCCTCGGAAGACTGTAAGAAAGTTGTCAACAAGAAGACTGTTCTTCTCACAGAGTCTGATCACCATGTTCACTTGTGCCCAATTCACTTTCTCCAGAGAAAAATACCAACTCAGCATGGGTATGTAGATAAATATAATACAGATCTTCTAGCCACACTATACTGCAAGCCTTTGAGTTTTTGCTTCAGGTGCAGCAGCAGCAATGCGTCTTCCAGGGCACATGGGACACTGGACAGCCAGGCTGCCTGGTTTGTTAGCATGACACCAAGATGCAGGCTGCCTGGGAGGCAGTCATGTAAATGGAAGGCATGAAGGACATGGCAACAGCCAGGTTTACAGCCATTCTGTAAGTTGTTCTTTCAGAGCACTACAGGCACAGTGTATCAGACTGTAACTATAACAAATATATCTGCATCACTCAAGAGCACAGAAAGCCATTTGAAAGGAAAATTAGTATTTCATGTTGTCTTCTGAGTACAATTTGAAGTTGTATCTGGCAGGAGGACTACTGGCAAATAGAGAAATAACTACTGTCCAGAAGTCCCTCTGCTAACAAACTGGTGCTAAGTGTATAGAAATCAACCAACCAAAGCACCCAGAAAGTTTAAGATTAGTACCAAAGCCTGTGCAGCGGTTAGCTGCAGAGGAAATTAGAGAAAAAAATTTGCCTTGAAGGCACAAAAACTCTGCACTTTGTGCAGAAACCATGGTAGTAGGATTTCCTGTAGTGATGAGGTCAGGGAAGGTTATATGCCTGTGGACTCAATCTGGGGAAGATCTTGGCAAGCTTGAGCAGCACAACAGTTTCTGAGCTGTAAGCCCTGTCCTTTACCATAGGTCAGAGGTATACTATTCTAGAGAAGCTTTCGTATGCTGATCAGTGGAAGTGAGTGCTACATAAAATAGTCCTTTAGACAAAACGGTTTATAAGCGATAAAGCCACTAGCACAAATGAGATATGCAAGCACTCATTCATCATTCCAACCCTTCCATAGTTAGTTCCAGTGGATACAGCATCCCAAAGAAATTCTTATTGGAACCATGCTCTCTTTCACCCCCTAACTCTCCATCCAACCAGATATCCATGTTTTCTGCTTCTTTCATTCTTGCTTTTGTTTCTTGCTTCTTTTTCATCACATCTCCCAGTACCTCACCTGAAGCTGACAGGCTGCAGCTAAGGTTTCCTGTACACTGTTCACACTGAGTTCCAGCTCAGAAGTATAAATGAAGTTCAAGATTTTACACATTGCATTGTAGGAGATGCCATGAATATGGACTTCTTCTTGTTCCATCTCTCTCAGTCCTCCTGCAAACATTCCTCTGTAAAAAAAGACAATGGTACATGCTGTGGCAGATTTGCATTGAAGCTATATTCAGTTTGCTTATCTTACGCTGTCCTGAGAATATAACAAAATATTCAGAAAGATAAATCCCAATCAGACACTTCTATGGAATTACCTCTTCTCTAAGTTAATGGTACAGAAAGTACATGCCTTTAGGACCTAAGAAAGTAATACCCCTCATTCTGCAGGAAAACAGTGGGGGCCATCTGAAAGGTATGATTCACAGCTGAAGGATTTAAATACAGACCCAGTACGTACAGATAGTCGGTGGGTAAAGGCAGATACTCTAGGGATGGGGGAAGAGAAAAACAGAGGAACTTGGGCCAGTAGGAATTTTTTCTAATCTAGAGCAGTTCATCTTGCAGTTACAGGTTTGTCTGGATTGCTTTGGGATTTGTTTACTCTATGAAAATAAAGTCAGTTTAAGAAACTGCTAGTCAAATTTAGCAGGGGATTGCCTGGTTTAATGGACAGCAAGGTACGCCATAGACATGTAACATAGGAATGACCAAATCTGAGGGACTTCTTGTGTATTAGGAAATGATCACCACAGTGGGCAAAGTCTTACAATGCTAAGGATATGTTAAAAACCACCATTTATGCAGAAGATACATATTAAGATAGCCTCTCCCCTTTATATACCTCCATGATTTTAGTGAAGGTAAGCTATGACTTTAGTGGAAGTAAGCTCATTGTACACTAACAAGAGCTTTATTTCTACAGAAATATAACAGAGAGATGAATAAAGCCATCCTTAGTATTTTGAAACCCATTCAGCTCCAACTTATGAGTCTAATTTTACATCTGGAAGCAGTATGATAGGTGTGCTAACACAGAAGATTTGGATATTGCAGCTTTGTGTTACACTCAGACACATTCCTGTTACTGCTATACTGAAATGTACCTGAAATAGTCACAGGATGCAGCTAGCAGTATCCGATGAGCCTCAATAGGTTTCTCTTCTACTACCAGAACTACATCGAAAAGGATGCTGCTGTCTCGGAGAGATACCAAGCCACTGAGCAAGGCCTGAGAGTGCTCTGCACTGCGGTATGTGTTGCTGGTGCGCTGCTGAAGGGAGGACTCGAGTTGAGCTTTGTGTGGCTGAGTCAGCTCCTGATCCTCCGCCATCCCAGGCAGAAATGCTCAGCCACCAGCTGCAGCAGAATGAAATCTGTGAGACAACAGAATCAGCAAAGGTTTGTGCCTTTTGCTTACAAATGGTCCTCTGACCCCTGCCTGTCACAGTAAATAAATCAAACCAAGTCTTCAGTCAATGGAGAGCTATCAAACACAGTTCTACCCTGGAGAAATTATTCTGAATGATGATATAGACAAGGTATACAACAAGGAATGATGAAATAGACAGGTATACATCAGCATACCAAACTGGCAGAAAACGTGGCATTGCAAACAAGTTTTCTTAGTCTTGGTTTTCCAGTTCAAGAGTATGTAGCATGTGGGGGTATTTTATTTTTCTTAGCAAGAGTTTCACTTCCCAACCCATAGCCAGAACCCCTTGTTTCCTTTGCAGTTCTACACCATTTATAATAAAGAACAAATCTGTCACAATTTTTGCCAAATTCCACATTGCCTAATGTCCTCACATAACTTTGCTGCAATGTAAACTGCAACTTCAGTCTTTCTCTTGATATTTTACCACAGAATCTGAAAGCGCTCATCTCTCCTGTTTTTTGCTTTTTTTTATTTTCATTTTCCTTAGCTGAGCACATTTCCATTTATAAAATAGTATATGAAACTATAGACTTTGAAGTGAGTTTCTTTATTGTGACAACTTCAAGCTAGCATGCACAACTGCTTTTTACTTCACTGCGGGTCCCTGCAGAGGGCGGGTATTTTCTTCAGTGTAGGCATTGTAGAGGGCTATCCTGTACCTCTTTCTACTTCTGCCATTGACACTGTAGGAAGGTCCCTATGGCATATGGGGAAACGACTGTAAAAAGCTAGCTGGAAGTCATTGTTTCATGTCTGTGGTTAAGTTCTCAAAATCTCATGATTTCTCTCTTAGTATCCTGTAATTTACCCTTTCCATTGTCTTCGAAGAATGTGAGATGTTGTAGCAGTTAGATCTGATAGACTCTATCCAGTTGTCAGAGCACATACACACAAAAACACATTAGCAAAAGGAAATACCTTAGCTGGTATGGCTGCTTAAGACACAGTTATAATAGCCTCACCCCAGTGGCTCTGGGAAATAGCTTAGTGGCACGAGGGATAGTCACAAGGGGTTATCAGCAGGCAGAGAAGCAAAAGCAGAACAAATCCAACAAATCCAAACAATGAAGAAATGAAACCATTGTTTAATTGTGCCAGCCATAGACAGTGAATGCAGCATTAGAAATCTCTCAAAGTACTACAAAGTATTGTGTGTATGGTCAGTGAGGAAGGAGCTGTCTAGATGACACCAAGAAATATAAAAACATTTATTGTACTGCCTGAAGGAAGTTACTTTACGCTGTCCAAAACAAAAGGAAGCTAGGTGGCATTGCCTGGTGGGTGGGATGGAAAAGAAAATGAAAAAAAAAAAAAATATTAATGATTGTCTGCTTTTTGCCAGCAAAACCAGGACAACAAGCTCAGAAGAGGAGCTCTGATAAGACTGCCTTCTAGGAAGCACGTTCAGGTCGATTATAAAGGGAAACTATCCATCATCAGCTGAAGAGATGAGTAATGGATTCTTATTCATGACAGGTAGATGCTTTTCCTAGAAATAAGATGACTTCTGAAGCAGACAAAACATTACTGTATCATTTGATTTGCTCCTGGGAAATACCAAAAGTGACAGATTGAGGCAAGGGAGATAATATTGTAAGAAAGACAAGTGAAGGAAGTGAAGTTTATCTCAGTTCTAGTTCTACTAGATATGGACTTGAGTTATCCCACAGCTATTAGCAATACCTGAACAAGCCAGCCCTTCTTGCAGATCTGTGGTAAGCCCAGTGTAGTCAAATATAGCTGCTGGGAGTACAGTTGAATCATCCTCCACAACTGATTTTTGGCTAGTCAACAGCTGAGCCTACATATTTGCTAGGCTCTGTTTTCTGAATTTTGGCAGTCCCTACTTCTTGTTCTCAAATTCTGCCCCTGGATTATATCTTGGCTCTAACTGGTGAGCTGGACTGTCCTCAGGGCGTTCACCTATGCAGTGCTGTATACCAACACAAAAGCTGCCTTGCACATTTGGGGCACCGTACCACCATCGTATGGAAATTCACCACTCTCTGTAGCTACCTGTGAGTACTCTGCCATCCACAGATATTTGCTGCTAACTAATTTCAGATGTGTAGGTTGATTACTAAGGCTGCTGTGGAAAAAGGGTAGAATACTACTGAGCAGGTATAGCATGTGGTCTAGAACTTGGCAGCACTCAGAAGCTCTTTTTGTCAATGGATACATGAAATTTCTTAATTATGTTGTGGCTACTCAGAAAACGTATATCCTGTTATTTGTAGGTGCCTGCTCTCCTAAACTAGGCTTCAAGGCTCATAAATAATTATGTCTATTGTCATAGTTTTAACCAGTGGTAATAGACTACTCTAGAAAAATTCTCACTGCAATGATTTTCATGAATTGTTGCCTACTTATAAAATTAAAGGTGGATATTTACGGTATTCATCCATGATGTCTGACTGATACAGGTGGTTACGTCCTCTTCTTTGATCCAAAAGCCAAGGAAAGACATTAAACAGCGAGTGGGGGATGACCAACAAGATTCACTTAGCTGATTACTGAATGCCTTCAGCTTCATAATAAAAGCTGTACGAGAGGCAGCTGGAGTTGGGTGGGTACAGTTATGAAGAGTGGTTATTGAAGCAAGGTTAATGTGTTGTGGGTTCCTTTGAAAGAAAAGTGGTGGTGTTTTGGTATTCTGGTTTTCTGGATTAAGCGCAGTGTTCTTGGTGAGCTGATTTTTTGTGTACCTCTCTGAATACTGTGTTAAATGCTGACTATATATTTGCTGAGGAGGGGAACCAGTGTAAGCATAGTGCCTTGCTTTGCAAGCCCTGTGGTCCAACTGCAGTCTTTCTCCTGTGTGCTTTGTGTCTTTGTTACTGCTTAAAAATCTGATGGCCCTAACAGTGGAAGCGTGCTATTTCATGTGTGGTGTACCAGCTGGGTGGGGGGAATCACTGCTCATGTATCTAGGAATTGTTATGCCTTGTAAGTGTCTGTCAATCTTAAAAATGGCCAGGAACTCTATCAAATAACCTCTGTGTGTTTTTAACTGTAAATAATTTAACCCCATCTCCTCAAATTTGTATTTTGTTCAGTCTTTACTTCCCTTTAAAAAAAAAAAAGTGTTAAATGTAAGACAAGCAGTACAGCTGTGAATGAAGGGACAGAAAAGGTTTGTTTGGTTTCTTGCATGCCACAGAAATCCTTCTATTTGCTATTTTTCCTTCCTGACTACTCAGGAACTCCGCTGGCTTATAAGGCTGGAGACAGCATTTTCACAAGCTGGCATATCTGCCCCTGTAAGTGAAGGAGCTGTAGGCAGGCCCTCACTTGGTATTGCAAGTGCACAATCCCTTGAACCATGCAGCTGAATTCCCTCTGTTGTGAGCCTCTCCACCATCAGCTTCTTGCTTGTAGAATGTTCTTGCGGCCTCTCTGTTCTACATCTCTTATGGAGAGACTTGGTCTGTGACTGAGCCAAGGTCCTAGAAATCTAAGTAGTATTTTTTCCTTTCCTCTTGTGCCAGTTCATCAGTGCTGGGCAGCTGTTAACAGTGGAATTTGGGGGCTGAGTACTGCAGGACTGACCCTAAGGTGGAAGAGATGAGGAACTCTGCTGTTCTTCTTTAACAGTGGCAAAGATAGAAAGCATCATCTCATGTGCTGTGGGATGTGTCTCCAGGAAAAAAAGGAAGGCAAGTCCTTGTTCCAACTCTTGTTCCAAGCACTTTGAAACTGCAGAGAAAATCAGCCTAGAGATTTTCTTAGCTGGCTGCACAAGGTTTTTGAGACTGCAGTTATGTTGGTTTGCACTCTTCTTTTAGAGGGCATGGGTTAGTATACTGACTAATGTCGAGGTACTACAACTGTATATCTAGTACATAAAGAGGAAGGAGGTGTATGGGGTCACTAATTGCATATGCACTTCTATAGGCAATGCTAATGTAAGAAGACATACTGTTTGGTCACTTCACATCAAGGAAATGAAAGAACAAAACAAAAAAAAACTCAACCACCCCCCAAAAAATCCTCAAAACAGAAATCTCAAAACTCTCAGAGGTACCTAGCAAGACTTGACCGCTCTTACTCAGTAGACTGAAATTTTCTATGTTCTGTGCCTGGATTCCATTTAGAAACCAGGAGAAAGAAGCCATGCATTCCAACAGCAGATATAGAGGAAGCATCTGAAGGAAATTAGCATTTCCTTGTATACGCTATATTCAAAGTTCACTGTATCACTAGTGGTCTCTTGTAATATGCTGTGGATACAGTGGAAGCTAAGTATCTTTGGTGGCTTGCAGATAGCTCCGTATGATTGTCTGGTATTCAACTTTCATTACCACAACAGCTTCTGCAGAATACTTGTATGAAAAAAGTATAAGTCTAGTGAGGTTTCTGATTATTCAGCTGAAGTAATTGTTTATCATCATATGAAAAGAGCTGTGGCTTGGTGTTTTAACAAAATCCCATTTCTGATCAATTACAGAATACTTGCCTTCATACTAAAGGTATGTGGCCTATGACTGAGGAGGTTGGCACTGGGACAGGAAGAGTTGAGGGAATAGGTTGTGGCTTCATCATTCAACTGGCAAAATGGTGAGAGACTGGTATGCAGGCTTGCTCTTGTGCTCACTGAAAATCTTCATCTGTTTAAGAGCACAGGGTACAGGAATGGAGTAGCTCAACTAGAATGGGGAAAGGAAAAGGCACAGTAAAATAGATGTGGTATTGGAGTAGGCAGTGTCTGTCCTACCTGAATTTTGGAATGCAAAGCAATTGTAGCACCAAGGTGTTTGTGTGCTGCTCCAGTAAAGAATATTCTGGGGAGTGGAAATTCATATGGCTTACGGTATACCCTTCCTGAGCCTGAGAACAAAGTCCTGCTTCCCTAAGAAGGTGCACTGTACCTGGGAACGCCTTCCAGCAGCTGGGTCTGGGGGTATCCGGGGTACATCCTGATGCTATTACAGGTATATTCAGCCTTCACTCCTTGGTGAGATATGCTGCGCACTGATCACGTGCTTTAAGCAGAGTGTAGATAATCTAGAGTGCTGAAGTCTGTTTTTGGTATTGCAGGGTACGACAGATCCCTAGATACGTATTCAGTCCTTCTGTGACTAGCATCCGAGTCAGACAGTGATGCATTCTAGTGTGTGCTGTGGGTGGTGGGTTTTGTTGTTGTTGGTTTTGTGAGGTTGTGCTGACAGCCTTGAGGCCCTACTGTAGAGAAATGGCTGGGTATGGGGGGGAGTACCCAAGTGAGTTTCTATGGAAACTCAGATATTTTTGTATTGAAGAGCTTCTGGCTGCCAAGTTACATCTCTGTATGAAGAAGTGTCTTGTGCAGATCGTGATATTTTCCTGTGCATCAGCTGTGCCCAAAATAAAACAGAGCTTGCTGGTGTCGGGTATCCTAATCCTGTTTAGCTTACTGCCATATGGACAGTTGGTTCAAGCCTGGTGGGGGGTCTGATGCTTTCTTAGAATGTGGAATAATTCAGGCTGGAGAGAACCTTGGGAGGTCTCTAGTCCAAGCTCCTGCTTGAAGCAGGGAAAACTTCAAAATCGGGTCACGATGTTGAGAGTCTTATCTAGTCAAGTGTGGAATATCCATCCTTGTTGATATTTGGAAAACTGAGTGCTTGACCATCAAACTTGTTTTCTTCTTTATCCTGTGTGAATTTCCACTCCTGTGATTTAGGACACTTGCCTTTCATCCTCACCCTGCTCACTACAAAGAGGAGTCTGGCTCTGTTTTTTCCTGTAACAACTCATTAGCTTAAAAAACAGCAACTGCTTCTCCCCTTGGCCTGCTCTTCTCTGTATTGACCAAACCCAAACCATTCGATGATTCTGAGTCTTGCCTTGCATGTGCTTTTATCTCCTTGTATGTGCTCCTGCCCTGTAAGGTGGTCCCTCCACTGAACTCACAGGTTTTTCTTTCACTGGGGAGCTCAAAGCTGGGTACTGTTTTATAGGTGTGGGCTCACAAGTATTGGGTAAAGGGGGAAATAATCATTTCCCACAACCTACTGCGATGCTTTTGCTAACAGAGGCCAATATGAAGCTGGCCCCCTTTGCAGGAAAGATGCACTGCTCAATCATATTCAACTTGCTGCCCATCAGGACTCCCCAGGTTCTTTTCTTGCAAAGCTGACTTCTAGCTAGGTTTGTCTCCAACGTGTACCAATATGTGAAGTTTCTCTGACGCAGGTGCATGACTTTGCTTTTGCTGTTGAAATTTGTGGTTCCTCTTGGTCCATTCTTGCTGAGCCCCCTCCCCAGTTGCAGCTTTGTACTCTTTCTTGTAACCCATCCTCATAGTTTTCTGTAATACAGAGCAACCAGTATGGCATGCTGATTGTGCTTCCAATGGATCACAGCCATTGAAGCCTGAGTGCATTGAAGGAAGTGTAAAATCCATTCCCTAAGGCTTCCCACACCTTCATCTCTCCCAAGGGAGTAGGAAGAATTAGGATCTAAGCCAGGCTTCAGCTGATAGCCTGACAAGAAGGCAAGATACAAGACTAGAGCAAAATACTAGTTATGCTGACTATCAGGGATTACAACTGCAAATAGGCAGAACCTGGCGAGGAACCAGAATTTTAACAGGGCAGAGGGCACACAAACAAATAAATCAACTAGTCAGGGAGCACGCAGAGTGGGGAGGCAGCTGGGTGCCTGCCAAAATAGTTCAGAAAGCAGATGTAATACCACAAACAATGTAAATTGAAAAGCAAAACTATTGTTCAGTCTAACTGGAGTGTAAATACTGGAATAATTTATCAACTATATAATAATTTGTAATGGGCACTTGTAAGTTTGTTTGCTCCATAAGACAACAGAGTATACCATTATGTGTAGACAAGACTTAAGCCAATCTCGTGCTTTTTGAAGAAAACTGGAAGAGAGGAGGGCTGAAAGAAAAACAGAAGCTTTGCTTAGCAGTGCTTCTTTCAGAATTATCCCTCTGCATTCAAAACTGTGCAAAAAAAAAAAAATCTTCCTGAAATACCTTTCCACTTAAGGAACCTTCTACAAATAGGGGAAATAACCCAAACAATTCCTTTTGACTGAGGTCCCTATAGACAGAAACAAAGACATCTGGTGCTATATAACACCTCACCATTAGTTCTGAACAGTCAGTGATCAGAGTTATGCCTTTGCTAGGTCTATACACACCATTTGTCTTTAAGTCACCAATGGAAATGTGCAAGCACGTTCCTCTGAGCTGTCTTTGAGTCATTTTCAGTTTCTAGCATTGGTAGTATACTTGAAGTGTGGGAAGAAACCTAAAAGAGTGGCTTGGGAAACAGCTTTTTCAAACCATGCTGTCTCGCGAATTTTGGTATTCATTCCTTTAAGAAGCAAACACCTGTTTTTTTTCCAAGCTTATTACAAGGTATTTCTAAGACATATTAAGAATAAAACATCTCATATTTAAGATGGATATGACAAAACTTCCATGAAATGTCTCTCTATTTAGATATATAAATATGTAAAAAGAAAAAGACCCCCTGCTCCCCATTGCAATGAACAGCAGCATAACCTAAAGAGCATGAGCTTTCGAACTTGAATATTTTGCCTTATCCATGAATTGCTAACCTCCTTCTTTCTTGCAACTTACCCGAATTCATGGAACTTAAAAGTTTTCTGCGATGTATTTTTGGGAGGTGGCCTGTGGCCCAAATGCTACCAAGAAATTGTAGTAAGGAACACTAACATGCTTTCTCCTATGGCCCTGTCATCTCTTTAAGAATTTTGTTAGCTCTTGACACTTTTTTTCTTGTTCCTAATCTTGAAACAAGATTTGCTGGATATAGTCATCTTAATCTTTCAATAGAAATGTTCTGGTTTGGATGGAGGTGCTGCTTGTGTTTGAAGGAAGGAGTATTGACCAACTATGTTCAGGCAGCATGAACCTGTCCACCCTCAAAACAAGTGGCCTCCCATTAAGGCTCCAGTCTGAGGAGGAAATGTAGTCCTCAATGTTTAGTTCTATGTCCAGAGATCTGGTAAATCTGGAAGGGATAAGTTCTTCTTACAAAATTGTTTTAATTATCCCAAAAACTCTCAGAAAAGCTCCTAAAAAAAACTTACTTTTTTCCATAATATGGAGAATGACACTTTTATTCTTTTTAAATAAAGCTTCCATAGGATCAGGCTAAGTGATAACTATGCCAAAATTGACAGCTTATAAATTAGCCAATGGTATGTGGTCTGTGAATCTTGAGAGACTTGGCCAGTTGGCAAGGCTGCTTTGCTGAACTAAAACCACATGATGAATTTTTAATTGTCTAAAATACATGGAGGGGAAAAAAAAAAAGTTAATTCTGTGCCAAATACAACAATTAAGAGACTGGGGGGAGAGAGAGCAGAGGGCTTTTCCAACATGCTGTAGCTCTGCTTTCCATATCAAACATGAATTCACTTGTACTATTTACCATGTTAGTTTTTCCTGCAGGGACCTGTGTTTTTTCTTCCCCTGTAACTTAAATATTTCCACATCAGGAAAACAGAACAGTTTTCTCTGCAGGGGAAGGCTACCTGGAGCTGCACACGGTTAAAAGAAATGGTTTGATTCTAGATTAGCCGTGTGATGGAGAGGTGAAGGACAGTTCAAGCACACTTCTGGTTTTGCTTTCCCTTCCCCTGCTGAAACCGCCTTTCCGGCTCGGGGCACCCCCCGTCCTCCGGCTCGCTCGCCCCACATCCCGTGCAGGGAGCCCAGGCAGCTTCGTACCGGGGTACGGGCCCTGGGCAGGCCATCCCCGGTGGCTTCACCCAGGCACCGGGAACCTGGCCTCAGCCGCGGCCTCGCTGGGGGGGCCCCGGGGGCGTCCCGCGGGCGGCGGGGCCGTGGCAAGGGCCGGCCTTGGCCTGGCCGGGACCAGGCTGGCCGCGCTGCGGGGCTAGCAGTCCCGCCTGCCCC
>VXAA01004537.1:115516-258512 GCA_013399115.1 Anseranas semipalmata | reverse complement strand
GGGATGGACGTGACCGGGCCCGAGACCGACTGGCGCAGCACCAACTTCCGGCAGAAGCTCGTCAGCCAGATGTGAGTGCAGGCCGCGGCCCCAGCGCGGGGTAGGCCGCGGGTGCGCCTCGGCCGCTACCGGAGGAGCTTCGGCGGCTCCCGCTGCCCCCGGGCTGCCCCCGCTCGCGTGGCTGCGTCCCGTCTGTCTCCGGTCCTCCCCTTGCCGCCTGGCTCTGTCCGTGGTCCCCGGGGTTCCTGCTCCGGGCCCTTTCGCCGGTCCCCTGCGAGGGGCCCTCGTTGCCAGGATCCGCTCAGAGCCCGTGCGGGCGGAGCCCGGCCCGTTCTTTGGCTTCGTTTCTCCGATTCTCCTTCCCTTTCGCCTTCCTTTTCCCCAGGAATACCGGCTTCCGGGACTGCTCGAGAGCCGCTGCTTTAGGGCTTCATTTTGGCAGTGCCCTTAATGTTGCCAGGCCTGACACATTCTGTTCTATGAAAACCACCGCTGTTACCTTGCATCTGGCTTTATTATAGCAAAAATGAAACGAAAACGTCAGTGACTTAATTTGGTTATTGTGCACAGGGGGTTGCTTTCACAGTCCTACAGCAAGTATCATAGTTGGTATTTATCTGATGGTGTAAAGGTTGTTTAAAAGAAATAAAGTTCAGCTTGTTGCCTTTTCAGTCGTCCTCTATGAAACAATCACTTTGCTTGAATTACTTTGCTGCTCTCTATGCTTCTTCTGTTATAGGGAAGGCTTTTTTACCCTACAAAAGGTGGTTACTGCAGAAGTGAAAGCACTGTTCAGTGCTTCTAAAGTAACATTAAAATCTTTATTTATGTATGCTTGAAACGCTTGATCGTGCTTTGTTGCTTATGAGAATCAACATTTAAAAACAAACTCTGTTTCTTTATGATATATGACGGGTATGCCATTTGCGTGTGGCTTTACTGCCTAGCTGTGGGCTTTCCTTATGGTGATGTTTCAGAATTAAAACGTTATGGTATTCATGAAAGAAATGCGATAGTGTGTGTTTGTCAAAGCTGTGCAAACTTCTTTGGTGGTCAGAACTGATATTTTACTGTCCAAGCTTTCTGCAACGTCATTTGTCTTGTCAGATTAATCTGTTGCATTTTCTTCTCCTCTTCTACTTTTTTCCCAAAACAAACAAACTAAACTGCCCTCCGATGCCGTACAACTCTGAGGAAATAAATGAGTCAGCTAGTACAAACCTTAACGCGATAACCTTTTGTTGTTTGTATGTTTGCTCTGCAAACTGACTGTTGTTCTGTGAGCAGTAAACAACAATGATAAATGTTTCAGTGGGAAACATACAGTAAGGGATGAAGATTTATAGGCCAGTAATGTTTTTTTTTAAAGGCTAATGTAATATGAAGAGATATCAACTATCTTACACTTCTAATTCTTGCAAGAAAGTAGAATTAAAATTTCTTCTGTTTATAGTCTTGCATATGCGCACAGATGTCTTTTTTTTTATCTGTGTGGTTTTTGTTATAAATTTATTGACAGTCTTCTTTTTTTTTTTCCCAAGATTGTCTTCTGTAAGTGATGTTTCTTCCTTGCACTCCATCCCGCTTTACAGTATACTTCGTATATTTCCATTCACTGTCTTATTTAAAGAGCAAGCAAACTTGTTATTGGGATAAGAGTGCAATGACTGCGGTGGATTTTTTTTTTAAGTGTATTAATGTGTGCTAGGTATCTGAAAATAACTTGACTTGGTTTCATGTTGGTACCTGCAATAAAGCAAAGCTAGCCAGAGGTAGAGTTAATAATAGATAGGTTTGTTGAATGAGAAATAGAAACAACATATTGCCTAAAAAGACTTGAACTCCGTATGTAGCAAGTTCCTGTTTTATTTCCATGAACTTCCCCTCCTGAGATTAGTGAGGCTTATGTAGTAGGTAGATGAGTGAGATAATTAAATATCTGGTGAATCATCTGAAAGTTTTCTTAACTTGTGAGAAGGTTGTTTTTAACAGTTATGAAAATACACCGGCTTCTGCATATATATGTCTTCCAGTTCATTTTGCAAATAATAAGTGATACTTACTTGCCAAGAAGAATCTTAACACTTAGTTAACGGAACCATTTACATACCTCATTTTGGGAGCCTTGTTATAGCTGTTGGATACAGATGTTTTAATTCATTGTTGTTATTTCTCATGGGTTTCTGAATTTCAAGATTTTTTTTTTTTTGACAGAGTGACATAATATGGATAAACGTTTCAGGGACCCGTGCAGTTGCTAGATCCAGGAATGCCAGAGCTCAGATGACTGAGGCCAGGGAGCAGCTTTGGTTCCTCCCAGGTTGTTCCAAGAGAGCAATGATGCAGGAGTGTGAATATCTGTGCTTTCAAGGCACCCTTTTATTCTGGCCCTTACAGCGAACCAGTGCCTCAGGAGTCTTTCTAAATGCCTTTCCTTAATATGTTTTTAAATGTTGGCATTGCCTGAAGGACGAGTCCAAAGTGGTTTGCGCCGTAGTAAACTCAGTGCGTAGTTGTACAGAGTTCCTGCACCGAGCTACTTCTAGCCTATGGTGGAAGGGAATTGTGTCGAGTGTACAACAGGGATGTAACTTAATCTGTGTGATGGTCCGTAAATGTGGTGGTCAGCTTTTTGCTTGAAGTTTTGGTGTATATATTCACACTTAAGATTGAGCAGGTTTTAGCTAATGATTCATCTAGATGAGAAGAATGAGCATACCTGAGCATAAATAAGGATGGGAAGGAGGAGAGCATGTGAAAGGAGGCCGAGGTGGGCACTGAGGAACAGGCAGGCAGGAGATGAGTGGATCAGCTAAAGTTTCTCGAGTGTATGTGTGGGGAGATCATTTGCCTTGCTGCTCTCTATGAAGTATTTCACAAAATCAGTTCATAAAGCAGCCTTAATTTTATATTCCAGCCTAGGTTGTCTGATGAGATTTCAGGAGGAAAAAAAAAAAAGCCAAGAAGGTAGGTGTTTCTCCTTTCCTGGGACTATAGACAGCAAGAGGTTAGTTTTATAAATGCTTATTTTGATACAGTTGTGAACTAAGAAGCTTCTGCCTCTGCAGTGCAAGTGTTTGGGTTGCCATGCAATGAACCTGAGGGAGAAACTTCTCAAAGTTAAAAATAACTCAGGAAAAGTGGTTATTTTTAAGCTATGTTGTTCTTCAGTACTGCTGACCGCACAGCCACACAAACAGTTGCACTGGCGTAACCTGGCTGGGGAGGCTTCTGAAGTAACCACTTCTGCAGGAGGATGTGATTCTGAAGCTACGAGGGGGTGATTCTACGTAGCAGGAAGGTGATTTTCTTCACTGCAGAACCGGAAAGAAAGGTAATGCTGGGACAAGGCCTTACAGAGGTTGGATTGTCCTTTGCTTTCTCCTCTATAACTGAAGGCAGCCTTGTGTGGGGCTGAGGCTGATCCTAGACATTTGGGGAAACTGGAAGAGCCTTCAGGCCTTAAGGTGTTCTATCAAGCAAATGTGAACAAAGTAATACATGTGACTCCTGTTTTGGGTCCTCTGCTGGCCAGTGTTGTCGTGTGGGTATTCTTGCAGTGAGGGTTGTTATTGACAAAATGTGGTGTGTCCGACCTGTAAGTAACTGAAACATTGTGTGGGACAGTGCCGTGTGCCCAAGATCAAGTGCTTAATGTTTAACCTATTTGTTGGTGTTTATCTGGAGGTTTTTAAACCTTGTAATGTGGATGGATGTGGCTAACAGCTTACCAGTACGCTTTTTTTTTTTCTCTTCCTGTTGTTGTTTTAAGCAAGAAAGATTTGTTTTGAGTGCTGTAGTGATTGGTCTATTTCATGCGGCAGCGTGTGGTGATACTAATGTGGTGTTGGTCCTGGAACTCATCGCTCTTTTGTTTCATTGGACTGCTTGTGCAGTCGCTGTGTGAACCGGATAGGAGAGCTGGCATAGTTTTGAAGAAGAACGTGTTTTGCAAGATTTTTCTGCTAGACCAGTTGGCCTGAGTTAGAGGTTGCATATTGTAGGGCTGGAAACAAACTTCTTGGAAAGGGAGGGGGAATTCCTGAAGATGGTACTGGTATTGAGTGCTTTATCTCATGCAACGGCAATTTTGAGTGTTGTGCATGAACTGAAAAAGGTGAAGTTTTAGTATTGCATGTTTAGTAAGTGCTTATGAGGCGAATGAAGGTTGAATTGGCTGGTACATCTAGTTTTCAAAGTTCTGTTGAATTCCATTTCTGGAAGGATACGATACGTTATTGGGTATACTTAACTCTGTGCAAAGCTGTCTTTTTCTAGTGACTTTCCCAGTCTTTTAATTTAAGTATTTTTGCGTTGGTTGAAGATAAATATAGAATCATAGAATATCCCGAATTGGAAGGGACCCATAAGGATCATCGAGTCCAACTCCTGGCACTGCACAGGTCTACCCAAAATTTTAGACCACATGACTAAGTGCACAGTCCAAACGCCTCTTAAATTCAGACGGACAACTTCAATATGTGGATAAAGAAACAGACTAGGAGGAAGAAACCACACAATTGAACTTTTATTTGAATGCTAAGAGATATGACATGGAGTGCTAGGTAACATCAAAAGGAAATGGTAGATAAATAATAAAGTAATAAATAATTTGCTGTGGATTTCTTTCAGAGTTTCTGCCACCACATTGATCACAGACTCTGTATCAGCCACTTAGTACTAGCTGCATGTTACTTCCTTTATTTGCATCTTCATAATCTTTTTCTTGTCTTTCTGCCAGCTCAGTTCTCGGTGGCCTCAAAATGAGAGGCATTACCACAGTACTATGGGACTAAGAAGTTAAGGAGGATTCAGAGAGTAGTGTGGATTTAGAGGCAGCTTTTTTGAAAGAGAAAATATTGGAAAGAGAGGCATCAGTGAAGAACTGGATGCAGTTTCTTCCTCTGCAGCAGAGCTCTTCTACGAGCAGCTCACTTTAAGGCTTGTTTGCACACGAAATAATAGTTATTCTGCTTTGTGTTGAGATTCTGCTTCATTTTAAATAACCTTCACGTGTAAACAGCATTTTTTTAGTGTCTGTCAGGCCACGTAAGCAAGTTACCATGTGGGAGACTTGTGCAGGTAGCTGTGCTCTACTATCTATTTCTTTGCAAGCTACGGCAGGTTAGCCACACGCTACTAGGCTACTGCTTTGCAAGGTAAGGGGGTGAGTTGTGGCAGCTTAAGCTCCCACATTTTAAGGCTGTTGCATCTGCTCTTCTTGCTTGTGTTGAGTGGGTTACTGAGTTATTTCAGGAAGCTGGACTAGCTCCCTGCTCATACAAGCACCAATCCTGCTGTAAGGGAGGTGTTCAAAATTCAGGGGGAGGAAGACAGTAGTCCCCCTTCAGACTGCATGAAGCTTTCAGGGATCCCTACCCTAAGATGCATTTAGTGTAGGGTAGTTGCTCATGCAACAGGAGGTACTGAGAAATAGGTTGCTAAGATGGTAATTACAAGGTGAAAGTATTTCCTGGTAAGTTGTTTGTGGAATTTAGACTGTAGCTACTAGGCTGCTTTAAAACAGAACAGGTTTTGCAGTAAAGTGAAATGTTTCCAAGAATGAGAATGCCCAGCAGATTTGAATAGGGCTGTTTTCCTGTCTGAACTCCTTGGGTTAGGACGTTTTTATCCCAGTGCATTTTTACAGTGGAATTGCTTGCTCCTTTTTGATGTACTGAGAATGCCCCTTCTTTCCTACCCATGTCTTTAGCAGAGTGTATTTGTGTGTGGGGTTATTTCCCTTTTATCTTGCATTTTCAATTTCCCATCCAGAGGGCAGACCTAGATCCAATTTACCAAAGGTGTGATGGCCCTGTGATTCTGGCTGGTAAATAGGAAAGAACAGTAAGGGGGGAAAAAAGCTTTTTATTACCAGCTTTCCATCAACAGGGCCTTCTTTTCATCTTATTGCTTCACCTGCTGCTGTCGTGTCGATTGTCCCCTCCCTTCTCTGCACATCCCTGCACTTCTGCCCTTCATCCTGATCAGTGCTCCAGCTTGTTACTGCTCATTGCCTAGAGGCATAGATGCTTTACCAGTCTATTTTTATTATTCCACCTTAAGTTTAGAGATTCTTTTGGAAATGCCTGGCACTAGGCAGGCTCAAGCCCATAGTTCACTGAACACAGATTACATTAATCCTGTCATTGAGCTTTCCTCAAATGAACAGGTCCTAGTATTTTGTCAAAATAATACTTCAAGGAGCAAAGTAATGACTTGCTTAGCTGTTATTCCTGAATATCTGCAAAGAACTTTTTGTGTTGCCTTTTAGAAATTAGTTGACTTTTTTCCTCAGTTATTTGAAGAAATTTTAAAGAGCAGTAGTTGTAAGTAATGTGGGTTTTTTTTGTTTGTTTTTAATCTATAAATGGATTTATCGATAAGAGAGGGGGTAAAAAGCTGTTATACAGAGCTTTCTAACTACAGAAAGTATTTTCTGATGCCCCCAGTTAATGTCCAGCCTTGTTTTTTCTTTTCTTTTTCAGTGATGAAGCTATGAGGAAGGCTGGTGTTGCCCATAATAAATCCAGCAAAGATATGGAGAGCCATGTGTTTATGAAGGCCAAAACAAGGGTGAAGTATCTCTGTTTGTTTCCAGAAGTTACTGGGATGTCAAAACTTGGGACTATCCACAGAAATAGCAAACCCAATGCATGTAGTTAACTGTAAGTCTCTGCTTAGAGTACCTAGTTATGCAAGATTTTGGATTTATGTGTGTGCCTTTTACCCTGAAGGGAAATTAAGTGTTTTGCATCTAATACGTCCAGCAAACTGGACTTCAGGCCAAGAGAGCTTTGCTGATACTGCAGCATTTAATGCATATATGGGACTGTGCTTAATTAAGTCTTATCTAAAGACTTGCATGTAGTGAATTGCATAGAATTTGCTTTGTCTACAGTGTAGCACTATTCCATATAACCAGTTCGGTGATCAGGAGAGACTAAGATATCAATGCAAAGAGTGTGTTAGGAGTAAGACAAAGGGAAGTTCTGTGGTCTCTGTGGAAGTCTGGTTATCATGTACAATTCTGGACTCTACCCAAATGTGTAAGCTTCTTTCCTGGAGTTGTGTTATAAGAAATTGGATACTATTGCTGTCCCCAAACAGGACATATTTGAGATGGAACTTGGTGAAAGTTTTATAATACTTATTTATGCCTGCTGATGGCATCCTCACGGGTGAGTTGGTACTTACAGGGGCAGGGAGGCTATCTCAGCACTGTGGCAGATTCTCTTGTGCATTATGAAGCACAGTAATAAATTGCTGCAAAGACTATTTGTCATCTTGCTTCTGGCACTTCTACCAGGTGTTAGTCTTTAAAGATATTAACTTAATTGTTTTTATAATACTAACAGCATAAAAAAGTTCTTGTAGTATGAATGTGAGTCAATGTACCCAATAAGAAAGTTTGATCCTTAATAAAAGAACTCGAATGGATGAGAAAATGAAAATAGATGTATTGGTATATAATCAGGTATACATATTGTGTTCCTATTAGTGTGACTGTCACAGAGGTTCCAGTGAATTTTATGGGTTTTGGACTTCTTGGACTGTCAACCACACTGACCTTCTGGTAAAAGCATTCCCACTTAGTTCATGAACAGACTGGTCCTTGCAAGTGAACTGCTCTGAAATGCTCACAGGCCTTGTAAAGTAAAATCTGTTATGTTGAGGAAGAATATCGAAGGACCAGAAAGTCATGGCTGCTCTGTTTCCATTTCCTATGCTAAAATAGTGTTTTTCCACCTTTAGGAGGAATATCTTTCTCTTGTGGCCAGACTTATTATCCATTTTCGAGATATCCGTAAGTAATTTTTTTTCTCAGTGATTGCTCATTGGGGGGATATAAGTAAATTTTATGGTTTGTATGTGTGGTTCTGCATGAGACTCTTCACAAGTTGCTCCAAAAATTTCCCCTGTACTATACATACTTAATTTCTGAATATTGTTTCTTTTAAAACATCCATCTATAATTGAAGAGTCTTTGAGAAACTGTTTAAAATTACCACTTCTGCACCTTCCCATTTTTTTTCGTGTATTTTTGCTTTCTTTTCAGTGTTTATGTAGTATTCTGGGCACTGAATTGGTTAATTTAATGTGTTTTCTTTTATCTGATTCCAAAGATAAAAATATCTTTTTTTTTTTTTTCCACTATGCTTGTTACAGCTATGTTGCAGCTGTCTGGGATTATGGGTCTGGATAAATTGTTTGGAGATGGGTATAACTACAGTAGACAGTGATTTAATTTTTGTTTTAATTATTTATGTGACTACATGTCCTGGAGAGTGTATCTGAAGTGCCAAATCTGTGTGATGAGATTAACAAAGGCAATTAATGTGTTCTTTTGCAGACAATAAGAAATCTCAAGCTTCAGTCAGTGGTAAGAGGTCATCTTCTTCATCTTCTTTTTCATCTTTTTTTTTTTTTCCCCTCCTCCCTTTCTAAATAGAACAACTCAGAAAAACAGGGCTGTGGTGGTATACTGCTAAGGCTGTGGATTTCCTAGCTGGAATATTAAACATTGCTGGAGGTAGCACTATAGTCTTGCCAGTTGTTCGGTCATGAGGGTGACAGGCCTAGGTGGTGGTTTGGATGCAACACACGAGACTTGTTTGTTTCCCTGTTTGTACTCTTGTTAGCTCACAACACTGAGATACCTGAAAGAACAAGAGTGGTTGAAAATAACCTCCTGCTAGGCATCCAGGTTTCTCCCTGTCATCAACTTTGAGTTCCTCAGTGTGTTGTATTAGAGGCAAACATTGTGTTTGTGGGATGTATGCACTCTGCCATTTGACTATGGTTAGATCTGATCATGTCTTTTGCCTCTGTGCTAATTCTTAAAGCAGTTATACTGGGAACATAATATGATGTTCCCAGTGATGATGACGAAAATGAATATATCATTTTTATCCCCCTGTAGGCTAACTACGCAGTGGTTGGGATTGATTAACATCCCACCTAGACAGTTAGAAATTGTTTGATAAGTATTCTTAAGGAAGAGGAGGTGTTGCGTTCCGTACCCAATTAATACTGCTTCTGCACCCCATATTCTGTTTTGCACTTTTGAATTGCCATTCTCTCTTTGACTTCACTTTTATGTATGCCCAGGATTGACATCGTGACAATTCTCTTGAAAGACACTGAATTTATCCACTGTATAAAAATATGATGTTATGGAGGGAACTCGGGGGGAACTGCATTGCAAAGTACTTCCTCTGGTTTGAGCACTGCTCCTCCTCAGGAAGAAGAGGCCAATTGAATCCCCAGTGGGAACTCCGTTCTTGTGTTTTTGAGGTTACAAGTAGTATATTTGCATGGAGTTCTGTTGGCAGCCTGTTTCGACTTGCATATAAATTCAGAAGTAGCTAATAAGTTCCTCGTCTAATATATTTAGAATCTATTTGGAACTTTGCAAATCTGAAGCACTTTAAATAATCTTCACTCTGTTTACAGTGAGGTAAAGACCTTCCAGAAGCTTCTTGTGGTCTAGCAGGCAGAGCAGTAAGCATTAGATTCTCAGGGTTTGGATCTAGTCATGGTCTGAAGCCAGCAGATCAGAGACTGGATGCTGGAAAGCAGAGGATTTGGGGGAGGCAATTCCATGGCTGGCTGCATATTGATAACTGTTTTCTTTGTAGATCCAATGAACGCCCTGCAGAATCTAACTGGAGGTCCCCCAGCAGGGGCACCTGGAATGGGCATGGCTTCCCGAGCTCAAGGAGCACCGATGACTGGGATGAGTGGCCTCGGCCCAATGGGACAACAGATGAGTCTCCCAGGGCAGCAGCAGCCTCCCGGAACCTCAGGAATGGCCCCTCATGGTATGCCTGGTGTCTCTACAGCTACTCAGCAGAGTAAGTATTCAGTTTGTTTCAATCACCTAAGTTGTTGGATCAGTCTTTCAGTAAATAGCTCTTTTCCACAAGGAGAGGGTGCCAAAAGAATTTAATACTTCTGGCTAAATCATCCAAGTGAAGTGTTGGAAAACTTCATTTCAAATACTGCTACTTAGATAAATGTCTTCCTTAGCATAGCGAGGAACAGTCTAGCTCTTCTATGAGCAAATGCTTCTTCCATCGTCCAAGATGGGAACTTCAGAACTTCGTTCTGTGGAACCCACCTATACTTTCTATGGCTATTGCGCTTCCTGCTGGTGACCTCTGTGCATACATTTTCTTCAAGAGCTTCTATTTCTCAGAGAATTCAGTGGAGACTAAGGTGTGATCCCATTCTGGTGTGATCCCATTCCTTTCGGGTGGTCACTGAGCCATGCAACTTCTTCACATTTTTACACTCTTTAATTTGGTTGTTGACTAAATACAGGCAGCGAGCTGTAGAGATAGTCAGTAGGGAGTGTCATCAATTCTGCTGTTAATGTATCTACTCCATTTGAGAATGCAAAAGTATATGTTGCTAATGAAGACTATTTTGTACTTTAGGGGTTATCTTCAATTACTGTGGAGTTACACCGTGTAACTGTCTCTTGTACTGTTTGGCTTTCATGTTTTAAGTATAGTCTGCCTTCCTTTTAGCCCAACTTCAGCTTCAGCAGATAGCTCAGCAGCAACAGCAACAACAGCAGCAATTCCAGCAGCAACAGGTGGCTTTGCAGCAGCAGCAGTTCCAGGCCCAGCAGTCAGCCATGCAACAACAGTTTCAGGTCCAGCAGCAGCAGGCGGCAGCAGCTGCAGCAGCCCAACAGCAGCAGCAGCAACAGCAGCAATTGCAAGCTGTCCAGCAGCAGCAACAGCACATGCTGAAACTGCAGATGCAGCAGCAGCAAAACCAACAGCAGGTGATGGCAAACAAGAGAATTACAGTGGCAATTGGGGTGATCTGTGATCAGTTACTTGTCAAGTGAAGCTTGGCTTACGTGGTAGTGCTGATTATCAGCTCTTCCCATTATTAATACACTTCCACTTTGGACAGGACTTCAGTTTAAACTGGCAATGTTATATTACAACCCAGAGGAAAGGTTTAACAGTCCAGGTTTTTGGTTGCTTTCTTCTGTCATAGCAATAGAGAATTAAAACCTTTGTCTCTTTCTCTTTGTAAACATCAGGACAGTGTTTAATTCTGATAAGAACAAGGGCGTGGTAAAGAACTAAAAGCACTGCATTAATCTAGAAATAGCGGCTATTTTGTCATTGTGTGAATTGCACATTGCTACTTTAAAAAAATGCATGCTGAGTACTTACATGCATCATCCTTAGGCACAAAAGCAGAAGAGGAAACTTCAGCTGTCATGCTCTTGTGCATTTCTGGTAAATGGTGGTGCTGATGCAGACTGGTTACATTTAAGAAGTGATTCTGAGCCCATTTGTAAAGGAAAAACTGATGGACTTCATCTTTGCCTTTGAAAACTGTTTTAGTATAGTGAGACAAGCTTGGAATAGTAAAGCCACAGGATATGCGCTATGTAGAGTTGAGATATCTGAAAAGTGAATTGATGAAAGGTCTGGGCTTTCTATACAGGCTTGAAAACTCAGCCTGATAAATTAGGATTCAGTTTGTTCTTGGTTTATGCTGTAAAAATAAGGCTGCTATTGCATTGCTGGAAGCTTTAGCATCCTGGCTTTTCCTGCTTTTCAGATGCAGCAGCAACAGCAGCAGCAGCAACTACAGCGAATTGCCCAAATGCAGCAGCTGCAGGCAGCACAGGCTATGCAGGCACAACAGCAGCAGCAGCAACAGCAACAAATACCACAGCAGCAGCTACAGCAGCAGCCACCTCAGCAAGTAATGCAACAGCAGATGCAACAGATGCAGCAGCAGCAACAACAACAGCAGCAACAGCAGCAGCAGCAACAACAACAACAGGTTGCTCAGGCACAACAGTCTCAGCTTCCACCACAATCCCAGCCTCAACCCCAGCCCATGGTATCTCAGGCACAGGCAATCTCGGGACAAATTCCTAGTCAGGTTATGCCTGTTACTCTCACTCCACAGCAATTAAAAGCAATGCAGGTAAGGGCTGGTGACCATCTTATTATTGGTTTATTATGGTCCTCTAGTGAAATAAAAAGTTCCTTTGACTTTTGCTAATAACAAAGTAGGAAAAAAGCATAGCTTATTAAGAGATCTATAGTTAGATTGTTATGAGTGTGGTGGTTTTAAAGGTTTATGTCTGGACCTGTCAGAAGAGAACAGTTTTGTATCAACAAAGAGTAGGAATTTTGTAAATGTATGAAAACCATTTATGAATCTAAAAAATCACTGCCGTGATGATTACTGTTCTAGAAAATTAGCAAGTGCTTTGAGGTGCCTAGTGCATGTGGCTGGAGCCAGTGCTGGCTCTTTAGCACACTGGCTTTGCTTCTGCTGCCATGTTTAATAGGTTTTGGCCAAAATTTAAGATACTAGTAGTTCCTGCCTTGAAGAGAGTGTGGACAAGATGATGGTTTTACTGTGAACGTCTTACTACTTCATCTCAGAAGCTGAGTCATCCCATTAATGTTGCAGCTTTTCAAACCGTTGCATTAGTCAGTTATTCTGGGAGCTCCATGAGTGCTGTGTGTTGTTGAGCAAAAGCTCAGACATAATCCTGAAGTCTGCCTTTTCCCTGGGCCTTGCTGGGAAGTAGTGCAGTGTCAGCTACACTTGAGAAATTCTTGACCCCACAAGGAATAGATGGTGGGTCCACTTTGTGCTCCTACCAGTTAAGCTAGAAGTAGTTATATGTCATGTACATCCCTTTGACTTGTCATAATGAATGTATAGACATTTGAAATGCTGGTCATTAGCGTATACTTAAAATGGTCTGCTTGAGAGAAATCAACACGTATGTGATTAGCTGTGTTTGCCAGAAAGCTAAAATATCTAGTATTGTTTTAAGAGGACCTTGTAGTACAGGGAAGAAGTTGCAAGAAGTCATCACATCTTGGGTGCACAGTCTATGAGAAGACTATTCCGAATGATAGAAGCGTGGGAACTTGTTTTCATAAGGAAAGTTCAAAAACTCTTCTAGAGATAGATGTGTGAAGCTGATCTTAAAGTTTTATCTCCAAAACACACCTTTTTACGAGTTTAGTCAATACTCAAGAAAGAGAAGCGTCATACGCTGATCAGATATGCATGTTTACTTTTGTTCTTTTTTTACTCAAGGTAAGAGCTCAGCTGGTCCAGCAGCAGCAGCAGCAGGCAGCAGCAGCGGTGCAAGCAGCTCAGGCTCAAGCTGCTCAGATGGGAGCTTCAGGGCAGGTAAGGGCCCTGGAGCCAATATCATTAGGTACAGGCCTGTAGCAAGTGCATGCTAAAGATGAGCATGGAGATGGGTTTCTGGTGGCTTTCTGATGAGGTCTGATCAGTCATCGCTATATAAAGGGGATAGGGGCTTTTATGCTGTTTCCCCTTTGCCCAGACTCAGAGGCAGGATTTCGTTGACAACCTCTTCGTGCATGCTCTCTGTCCTGAGTAGGTAAGACCGTTGCCTGTAGTGAGCCAGGAATGCACAACAGTAAGACGTCCTACTGTGGTCACGCTGCAAGTCTGACTGCTAGTTCCTGGAGCGTATCACTTCTCTCTTTGTTATACTTTCCTAGGTGACTGCTTTGTTGTGTCAAATGATTTCCATGCTCTGAATCTTTGCCTGCTATCTTAACTCACGTGATCTACCTTCCATCTCCATGTACCAAGCATAAAAAGCAATATAGATAATGAAATCTCTCAGCACTTCCCTTTCATTCCTTTCATATTTCATTCTTTTTCTGAGTGAAATGGGCTGTGGATATAGATTGCTCTTGTTTTGGATGTGAATTGTCAAGAAAAAATGGCATGTGTCACAAGTGCAGAGTTACGTTTTAAAAAAAAAAAAAAAGCTGGTTGAAAGCTTATTGTCTAACACACTTTTCTTAACCTGCAATACACTTGTAGCCCCAGTGGTTGTTCCTTGATGTGTGTCTGGTGTGAAGGAGACATGGGGGAGAAAAATTGGGAATGGCTTGAGCTGAACCTCTCATCCCATTTTCCACAAGAATACGAAATAGTCTTTCATGGTTTGCCTCTGTAGTGTTTCATGTTGAGACGTTTTACAGACATGGGTAAGTACAATTATCACCACTTTGCACATGAAGAAACTGAGGCAGATAGATGAAAAGAGGTTGACCAGGATTGATGTCTGGGAATACAGAAAGAACTCTGCCATTTCACGTATTGCACCATTTCCCCTTCATCTCACAAGAAACGTTTTAGATTCAATCAGACCGTTAGAAGTTTTTACATGGACTAAGGGATAACAATTGGTTCTTCAACATTCACCTCACAGACTTGTATCGGGAATAGTGTCTTGTACCATCCTAACTCTCATGTGGCCCACATACTTGTTGGTGGCTAAGTTCTGTTTCCGGTACTTTTGCTTTGTGTCACTGTAACACAGGATATAAAAGCTGAGCAATGGTAAGTACAGTTCGTGCAGTACTGGCAGTAATGTAGAATTCTTTTTCAACAGTTGAAATGCAAATTAAAACTTTTATTTGTTTCTTAAATAACTTCCAGGTGAGAGCTACAGGGACTTAGGCTGACTAGAAGGAGACTGACTTTTTTTCTTTTTACTAACTTAATGGTGCTCTTTCCAACCCCTAAGCAGATGGATTGTGCTTACGTAGAGTCACCTTAATTCTTGTCCCATTTACTGAATTCATATGCCAGTGGCTTAACAGCACAGAGCATTTGAAAAGTTTTGGGTAATAAGATGGTTGACAGCTGTTTTTGCATTGCAGCTTTATTCAGATGTGTAGTAAACTCGGGGATTGCTCATTAGCTATCACACATGGAGTTTAGAAAACTCCACAGCCAGGCTTATTCCATTTATGTTCATGCTGTTACAATGTAAGTCTACTAAAATTCACCTAATGCTGTGAAGTCCAATGATTAAACTGGTTTCTTATATTTGTATAACAATTTTTTGTATACAATGTTTAGTTTTAAGTTTGTGGTTGTGTACGATATTACAATGCAGCTTTGGTGTTGAGAACATGGTTGCATTTTCTTTGATTTATAAGAAGTCTCTTTTGAGAGTAGATTTTTCTTTGTATTTAGTTCATTTTCCACTAGCACTAGATTTTTTTAATAAATCTGCCTTGATTTCTTTATTTGGTTCTGGGAAGCTTTTGTTATAAACAAACCCTATCCTAGTACTTGCTTGTTAAACTTAAGCGTGGTCTCTAGGGGCTTTCAGTCTGGGAATTTGGGTTGATGTGCATGTGTTTTTTCTATTCCATAAAGTTTCTGTTCAGCATTCCTAAGTAAAAGTAAAAGCAATCCTAAATTCAAACATGGATATGCGTAAGTTTTGAAGTTCTTCTCTGAAGTCATAAAGACACTGTTCAGGTGAATGTTACCCTGCTTGGATGTCTAGTCCTTACAAGTACGTAACTCGCAGGTGAAACTGATAAATAAGCAAAATAGTGTCCTAGTGACTGCAGAGTGCTACGGAAGTGCTTGGAGCACCAGCAGAAACTCTATAATCAACTTGAGTTGAGTATTAATAAAGTTTAAATTACTATTCTGCTGCAATTCCTTCAGGTGTTCAGAATGCAAATTAGCTGCTGGTCTTTGAAAATTAGAGCTGGCCTGCTTTCTGTGGAGTGGTAGTGTCACAGTACTTGTATGGCCCTACCAGAAGCTGCATACTTAAGGAATTCTGAATCCTTGGATTTTAGATGCAAGAAAATTACCGGCTCAGGATTCTAAATGTTATATTTCACTTTATCATTTTTATCAAATAATGGGTTTTGTATCTTACAGTGGAGGGATACTCTATTCCTCTGCTTGCTCTCTTTTTTTTTTTTTTTTTTTGTTTGTTTTGTTTTTTTTGGGGGGGAGTAAAATTCTCGATTCTGTAAATTGATTTCTCAATTTCAGTCATGGAGAAGGATTTGCCTTCAGTTTAAATTTTTCTCAAAAGTACCTGAACACTGTGGCTGTCTTCCATTTTTAGACTATCTGATGAACTCCTTTGTAGATGCATTGCTTTGCATAAAACAGATGCAGTCTTTGAAATCCCCTTTCCCAATTCCTTTGTTGAAGGGTGACAGGTTTCATAAATGTAAATCGGCTGGAAGAAGGGAAAAATAAATTACTTTCATTAAGAGAGTGGAATTGGTGTCATTTTATATATACACTTCCTTTCCAAAGCACACATTTCAAAAATAAATAAATAAAACCCAAAATTGTGTGCATGTGCACGCATGTTCATCCAACTATGATACAACAACTGAAAGCCTTTGAATCAGAGTTTGTCCTACTGGTGTTCAGTGGTTTGCCAGACAGTTGAACTGTGAATATACTTCTAATTTCTATGACCTTGGAGGAAGTAATCCAAATCTGCACACTTTGGTGGTGTGGCTTGAAAAATGGGACCAAGATGGGACATGTGAGTCACCGTAACATCCCTGGGATTTCACACACTCCAGAGATCCATGTGCATTCACGAGGGTCTGAGATGGGGTGATTGTGCCTGGAAGAATTTTATTTTATTTTATTTTTTTTTGCCAGCAATTTCCTTTTTTTGTTAGGGTTGTGTTGCTTCACCAGCTCTCATGTTGATAAAGTAGCTCTTCACTGCACTTTGTAGCATCCACCTGTGCTTTGTGCCAGTGCTGGGTTGTTGTGTTTGCTTGTGGTGGCTGTTGCATGCTGTGTGTGTACATGTGCATGTGTGTGTGATGTCTGAAGTGCTCTCATTTGTTTCCCTTCTGAAATCCTGTCTCTGACCATCCCTCTCTGCCTGGATGGAAAGTGATTGCATTGCTCTGATGTTGTGAACTAACAGTTGTGCTAAATTTGACACTTATTTTCTTTATCAGTTATTGCTTTCCTTTTTCAGTCTTGCTATGTTGTATTTAATTTTATTTATTTTTAACAATTGTAAGCACATGCATTCTCTGACTCTCTAGAGACATGTTGCTGGCTGCTTCAGTCCATTTACACAGAACACTAAGCAAGAATGCCCCAAATCATTTACTGAAAGGATACTTCTTTTAACTCCTAGGTTAGTTAGAGCCTGTGTAGGTCCCTTGCTGATGTATACGCTGGAAAAAAAGTGGCCCAGAGAACTTTACTGTAGATCTTTAAAGTATCAGACAGCAGCTCTTTTGCTAATAAGTGAATTATCAAAATTACCTGAATACTACCTCAAAAATATGCTGTATTTCCCATAAATTTGTATTACACTCTAATTCACAGCATATGTGATGTAATATTGAATTTTAAGTAATAGAAGGCTTTACAGATATATATGATTAAATCTACATGGCTCGTGCAGGCCGATGGGTCTGAAAGGCACTTCTAGACGCTGCAGAGCAATGGCCTAATACTATTTTAGAATAGAAATATATTCTAATGCTAACCTTCAGTATTTTTTCTAAATGATTGTGCTTTAAGGTGTGCTCAGTCTGTACAGCTGAAGAATCAAATAGTGCAAGAATGAGGTTGAAGCAGATTATGGGCTCATAACAGAAAATCTTAGTGTAGCTTAGTAATGGAGGAATGGATTGTCAAAGTGGTGGAAAAAACAAGGAAATGTTTGAATGATTCCGTGAGGTAGAAAAGGAAGGAAATAAGTTCTTCAAACACAAGTCCTTTTTGTTGTTTTGGTGTTACAGTGTCATAGGTTGCCCTGAAATTTTGCTCGCTGTTGGACAACTCACTGGAGCATTGCTAGTGGCAATTGCTGCTGAACTGTCTGCCAGAGTCTTTTAGAATGGAAGGTGGCATATGCAAATACTGCTAAGTCCTTTGAGTCCACAGTGCAGGAAAGTACGTCAGAAACCTATGGCATTATAGAAGCGAGGAAGCTTCTTATATGGAGAATTCTTGACAGCCATCTTAGAGCACTTATCTCCAAGAATTCTAGAAATTCAAGATGTCAGGCAGAATTAGGAAAAACCCTTCCTGCAAATGATAGCATTGTCAGCCCTTGACCTACAAATCTGAATCTACGTATCAGCGCTCTCAAGATATCTAGAATTCATTAGATGCTTTCTAGAAATGGATAGAAGAGGTATAAAAAGGAGTGTGATTTATAAGTAGCATGTTAGGTTAACCTTTAGAGAAAAGCTCACTAACCTTCCCTTCATGCTCCCCCTCCCCCTAATTCCTGGAGGTTGCATGTGCTTCTCATCCTGCCAGTGCACTGCATTTCTTGTTTTGCGATTACTTTTGTCTGTTGTCCCTCTGTCCTCAAAGATGATCACCGCACCTATGGCCCGAGGTGGGATGCAAATAAGACCACGGTTCCCGCCTACCACCGCAGTGTCTGCTACACCGCCAAGCTCCATTCCTTTGGGCGGACAGCAAATGCCACAGGTATTTACTGAGTCAAAGCACATTGTGTCAGGTATTGCACAAAGCATTCAATACATGATTGTGTAGCACTTGCTTTCAAGCAAGGGGAAGTTCACTTTTTCATGGAACAACTAACTTGCCGGTGTTAGGGTATTGGGCTGTTTAGGTCTTTCATGGATCCTTTTTCATTTTAATCAGCAGGTTTTCTGATAGTGTGGGATATCAAATAAAGCATTTGTAAAGTGGCATAGATCTTTATTTTAACGTTTAGAACTTTTAAATGTTCATAACTGATTCAAGTCACAAATTAGTACTTCCAGGTTTCCATTTAGTCTTTGTTGATATTCCACAACGAGTGTGTGTTTAGGAGAGTCTCCAGAAGTGTTGCAAGTCAGTACTGCAGTGTACTGGTTGAGTTATATTTTGGACCCTACTTATCATGTGCTCATGCTCTTTACAGGTGCTTCTTTCATTAATAGTAAACTTGGCTCATTTCAGTTTGAGTAGCATCTTGGCATGTAATCAGGGACCAAGAAAAATGGAACTGCTCTCTTCTTTCACAGTTGTGAAGGAGGAACTACCAGGAGGTCTCCACTTGTACCTGTATCAGAGAAGAACCTGTGTAGGCAGGCTGTCAGCACCTAGCCAGGTATTGCTGGAAGACGCTTGAGATGAGAGTACTGCATCGGCATGGTGCAGGTCCTGATCTTCTAAAGACCCCACAGCCATGTTTAACAGACAAAATCTGTCATTTGGGGGGCAGGAGGAGGAGAGCAGGAGTGGGGAGAACTAGAATGAAATAGAACAGAGTTCTTACCAGGAAGTCAGAAAATAAGGCACTACTCGCTCTGCAGAAGTTAGCTGAACAGTATGTGATTGGTGCTGGTTTAAATATACATCATGTTATGGTGGTGGAATAGTGTTCAGCTGCATTTTTTAAATCTGATATTCATGAACTTCATGTCTTGTTTTTCTAGGTATTATTTTTTAAATGTAATAGTAGGTGTAGTTTTACTTAACACTGCTGCCTTTTGCTCATAGGTTTAATGAAGGTTTCTTCACTTTCACAGTTTTGTTTCCTTTGTGAGCTTTATGCGGGGCTGTGGAATGTTGGAAACTTGTCTTATTGCTGCTGCATCAAGTTTAGTAGGCACAGCCTTTTCTTGTCAGATGTTTGCTAAGGTAGATACAGCGATCAGAAAGATTCTGCAGACCTAGGCAAGCACATCTGTCATTTCTCCTTTAAGATGGACAGTCATTTCAATCCACGTATTTATGTTAACTGAAATAAAACCCAGGCATAGCTGTTGAATCAAACGAGAATTTACTTTGAACTTTATTTGCTGTAGCAGTTTATATATGCTGAGACAATCATCTCTAGTATGAAGTATTCACAATATTATTTGGACTGACAATGAGGCCTTCTGCTAGATACTTAAGTATTAGATTGGCTTATATTTGAGTCATAACAGAAGGCCTTAGTTAAGCATTCAGTGCCATAGGCTGGCCTTTTAGTGCTGTCATGTCTGTGGTTGTTGAGGAGCTTTGATTTCTGATTCCAAGTGAATCAGTAAATAAGGAGAGTTCTTAGTAGCATGCCAAAGACTGTGAAAATATTGTAGAAAATTGAACAACTAAAGAGGGCAGAAGAGGAAAGGAAATTTATGAAAATGGCTCCTAAACATGTAGTAGGTTAAGTGAGTAAGTCATCGTTTTATGGTAGTAGGAGGCATGGTTTTAAAGCCAGTCTGACATGCCATGTAATTGATAGCTCTGGATCAGTGTGGATCTCTAGTGCTCTGTGCCAAAGCATTTTGCTCAGGTTCTAGGTGAACTGGAATTTAGAAATGTTGTTATTTATGCCTCTTGGTTTTGTAAAATGCTTAAACAATATTGTCTGTTGGATATGTTTAATTACCTTGTCATCAGAGCCCTTGCAGCTGTTCACAATAGGAGTGAATGGCTGTAGCATACATCTGGTTATTAGTTATTCATCTAAGAGTCTGTTATCTCTTTGACTACAGTATAAAAAGTCATTTAGACTTTGTGATAGATGGTTCTGAATGTCCTCTCACTTTAGAAGAGAGTCTTGGTATTACGCTGAAGAATCTCTTTGAACAAAAGAACCAGATGTTATATCAATATTGTGTGGCTATTTGTTTTCATGCCATATGACACGTTTCTTGTCTGTCCTTTTTATCACATGGCTCAGTTAATTCTGCAGTGGTTTCTTTTTTTGTTTGTTTGGTTGTTGGTTTCTTTTGCTATTGGAGCCTTTTTCAGCAAAAGAAAATACTTACTGATATGGCATTGTATTCCACAATCTCCTGGTCTTTTGAATTGCCAGAGAATTAGATTTTTTTTTTTCTTAGCTGAAGTTTGCTTTTGCCTGAATAGTTACCAAACATGAACTACAATCAGTTTTAGTGGTGCTTCTTGAACAGCTAAGAAAAGTTTCCTATACAATAATTGTATTGGCCCAAGAAATCTGCTGATAGGAATTTTAATACTTAGCTTTTGATTTAGCAATTAGATAACTAATGTACTAATCCCACTCTTTCTCTTGTATTTCTAGTGTCAAAACCTCCAAGTTCTTCCTCCAAATCTATTGCAGTCTGCATTAGTATAGACTTTCAATTTATGGTTGGTGCAGAAATCTTCAGCAAACTGAAAATCCAGGAAAAAAAGTAAAACTGATTTAAATATTAAAATAAAGCGAGAGATATTGGCCTGACTGGGAATATGGAAACCTGTATCTGAACTCATTTGGAGCTCTGCAGAGGTTTCATTTTGTCACACAAAGCAACACAATGGTGAACTTTAAACCGAGTTTGCTACAGAGTAGGCAAGGCTGTGCTTACTGGCTTAACATTGAAACTGTAAGTACAGTAGTGTAAATGCTTTCTAGAGTTTTCCTTTAGACTAAAAGTGTTTCTGCTCTTCCTCATTATTACCCGTCACTTCCTTGTTGCAGTCTCCTTTTCTTTGCTCTTGGTTTCTACATACTGTACTGGCTTGCTACTGGGAGCTTCTGAAAAACTCACTGGCCCTGTCTACTGAGTGCTGTTCCTTGACTGAGTCTCAGTTAACTGGAGGAAGGCCTCATAGCTAAGTTTATCTTCCAGCATGATATGCTCTAAACACTGAGAATAGCTTTGATTTAGTGGATAGTATTAAGTGCAAAATTTTGTCATGCAAGCCTAAATATATCTTGGGCATGACTTTATAAAACTATGGTTTGGTGTTGTGATCAGGTCACTGCAGAGTTGCTTCATGTTCAGTGGGCTGCAGTAGCTATCCATGAATGTGCGTTCAGGTCCATAAAGTCCCATCCTGTAGTGGAAAAAATACGAAGCTGTATTACCTTCATATATGTTGAAGACGAAGGGTATACAAATGGCCCAGTAACCATGGTTTAACTCTGGAGTTAAATGAAGAGGTAAATTAGTTTATTGGAGATAAACCTCCGTCTCCCTCTCCGTCTCCCTCTCCGTCTCCCTCTCCGTCTCCCTCTCCGTCTCCCTCTCCGTCTCCCTCTCCGTCTCCCTCCTTCTTGTTAGTGCGATTCAGTTGTAAACAGCATTCCCTAGAAGTTGAAATTTCATTAAATTATTATGATCTTAATCTTTAGATCTAAACTATAAAAGACATCTGAAATGATTATGTAGCAAATCAACTGCTTTCAAAGAAAAGTAAGTCAGTAAGTTTGGAATTGCATACTTCTGAGTACAAGTTTTTGAAAATATCAATTTTGTGTAATATTAGACATTAGCCTTAGAGTTCTGAAATGAAACCAGCAGAGAGCAGACCTGTTGCAAGAAGGAAAGCTGTTTGCCTATGCATGTACTTAATGAGAAGAGGTAATACTATTAAAAAGATAACAGCACTAATTCATTTTATGCTTGTGTGTACAGTAGATGCTGTGTTCTTTTCTTTGCTTTTCTGCAACATTTGTAAATTAATGTGAAGGGATCTTGGTGTTGAAGTGGATACAGAAACTTAAAATCTGGGCAAAAATCCTCATGCAATCTTTCTCCTTCCTTCCTTCCTTCCCAAAACACAACGATTTCAGTTTTCAGAAGTAATTTTATGTAACCAACTTGAGATACTTTAAAGGGGTCTGGTTTTCAGGAAGTGCTAAACTACTCAGTCTTAGTTTGACTTGATGAAAAATGGGTGTAGCATCTCTATCGGTAAGTTCTAAATCCTTTGCTGTTTAGAAGAATGTTAAATAGAACTGCAAAAAATTCAGGGAGTGCTTTTTGAAGTGTTCATCCTAGCTTCTATACGGTGTTGAGGTGGTTGGTTTCTGTAGGAGGCAGATTATGCCTTTCAATCTCAGAAATGCTTTTCCAGCTGCTGAGGAGACACAGGTTGTTGAAGAATCTTGTTCTGGATATTATTTTTGTAGAAGAGGTTGGGAAGGTAATGGAGTTATTGGAGTTTAAAAAAAAAAAACATAGTATTTCACGATGCATTTGATTTTAAACTGTGCTTTAATGGATAATTAACTAGTATCTTCAAGTTCAGTAGTTTTATATTTGCACCTAGTCGAGGATTGCTTGGGCCCATCATTTATGTATTTTTTTCTTGCATAGCTGTAATGTGATACTCCAAGCAAAGCATGTCGTGTCACATTCAGTGTCCTCTGGAAACAGTTGGATAATTTAGGTGGATAGGTAACGAAGGAGTGAAGAACAACACCAAACTTGCAGTACCAATGAGGTGTCTGGGGCTGGTAGGGGACCTTTACTTGAAAATGATTTTATACTGATGGAAACAGAGGTGTTGATTCGTAAAGGTGCTAATTGATGACTTACAGAATGGATGCATCAGTTACAAAGAGTTCACAATATGTGGCCTCATAGGCTAATTTAACTTAAATTTTTATGTATGTAGCCTCAGCTCATAAGAATTCTGCATGTGCCTTAAACAAACATGCTCATATGATATCTACATCACTATACCATGCTCCTGCCTGTGATATAGGGTGGTTTTTGTTTGCTTTTAATTGATAAAGGGGGAAAATAACCGTGAAATGAACGTATGTGAGAGGTTGCTCTAATCTGAGCATCATCTAGCTCTTGCACTTTATAGTGTGCAGAATAAACTTCATTGTTACCCAGAGTTTGGTGCTGTTCTGAAAATTCCTTTTGTCTTTTTGTCCTTTAGGCATACCTCATCGTTCTTCAAAGGTCAGAAAGCTGCTTCATTTTTTCCTACCCAGCCATTCAGTTTGGAGTATTTCTATCTCCACCCAGATTTGCAAAGCTGTGTATTTAAACAACATGTTGATGGTTTGGTTTACTTAATTGTTTTTCTTCTTTCCTCTTGAAGAAAACCAGTTGAGAAGCTATAGTCAAGTCTGACAGACCTTTGAAGGCTGTAATCAAAATTCCAAATCAAGGAGTTTTTTTATGGCTGTCACTTCTCAAGTTAGAACTGTCTTTTTTCCCCGCTCTTCTTTACCCTAGTTCTAATAAAGTACAGGATTTTCAGATGACACTTCTGACATTTTAATTGCAACGTGTTGGTTTGGGAAATGAAAAACAGTTATTACACAGTTATCCAAATTGCATGCAGTTTCAATGGTTATTTCTAGTAAAGTTGATATGAAGTACTGCCATAAGAGCCTCAGAGTGATAAAGGTGGGACTGTTTCATTACGGAGGAGAACAGGAAACTAACGCTTTCATTTCTTATAGGGCTGAAGATATGCTTCTCTCCATAGATAAAACCTTTAAGCTAGGTTCCCATCATCAACTCCCTTTTGTTGTTGTTGATCTTATTCTTTTTCCTTGTTTCAGGTCAGCCAGAGCAACATTACCATGATGTCATCCCCGTCTCCTGTCCAACAAGCTCAAACACCCCAATCAATGCCTCCACCACCACAGCCGCAACCATCTCCTCAGCCAGGCCAGCCAACTTCTCAGCCAAACTCAAATGTGAGGTGAGCTAGACTGTAACTTTTGAAGACCTTTGTCAGTACCATAAGGGTGAGGTTTTCAGAAGCATTCAACATACCTTACTCTGCTTCCTCCGAAGTGAGTAAATTTTAACGTGAACTTCAGTGAGAGCACAGGTGGGATTGTGCCAAATACACTCTGAAAACCCCGCACTTAAAAACAAACAAACAACAACAAAAAAACAAACAACAACAACAACAAAAAAAAGCCGTGTAAGAAATCCTTACTAAGTCTAATGGCAGAGCTACAAAGTGTCATAGCAATGCTTACTAAAAGCATATCTGTTTGCAGGCTGATTGTGCTTCCTTGTCAGACTCTGGCAGGTTTGATTTTTATTATTTTTCAGCTCTGGCCCAGCTCCATCACCCAGCAGCTTTCTTCCCAGTCCATCTCCACAACCATCCCAGAGCCCAGCAGCTGCACGAACACCTCAAAACTTTAGTGTCCCATCCCCAGGTCCTTTAAACACTCCAGGTAAATGATCTGAGATCTGTACTGCAGACCATGAATTGGGGTATATTTTGGTAACAGATTTTTAGGAAATATTACAGTTACTATTTGGCATGACTTAAAGTTTAAAGAACTTTGCTAAGCAGCCAGCATTGCAAGTAGTGGACATGCCATATGCATGATGTATACAACATGAATTTCTCAAATCAAAATCAATTGAAACCTGTTTTCTCATCACTGAACTATGTAATGGGTTTTTCTAACTTCCCCATTGTTTTGAAAAAAGAATAGTACTTCCTTTAATTGAGCAAGCTTTTAGAAGCGTAGTGATTCCTTGGTTCCATGCAAAAAGAAGCCCTTAGCAATGGTGTGCAATTGTAAAGAACATAACCATTGCTTTGCTCCAAAACACCTTCCTAGGTGTACTGTGACACTTGTGCTCTTCTCTACCCCAGTTGTAATAAGCATTTTTCTGATACTGTGAATTGAAGTAACGTACTGGATCCTTCACATACCAGTGTTGTGTGCTCTGCAGATTGGAAAGCATGGACTTAAGGAAAAGTGTAGCAAATTCAGTGTGTTGCTTTAGTGTTTGATGCACCAGAGTGAGGCAAAATGAGGACCTAGGAAATGGGTATATGAAACCTCGGACCTTTTCAGAAAAAAAAAAAACTGTAATAAATGGGTGTTGCTGTTCTGTCTGTAACGTCTACTGTCTGACATTATTTCTACAAAAAGATTAGAGGGTTGGACAAGCACGTAAGCTGTGGAGGGCATCCAGTTGTGGATTTGTGTATCTGACCTGAGCTATGCTTTGAGTTTCTGCATTTCAGATCTAGATTCTGAAATGTGAGAATGCTGTTCTGCACTATCTTTTATCATCTGAGTGACATGCAGTTTTTACTTCTCGCCAGGAAATCCAAACTCTGTCATGAGTCCAGCCAGTTCTAGCCAGTCAGAGGAGCAACAGTATCTGGAGAAACTCAAACAGTTATCAAAATACATTGAGCCACTCCGTAGGATGATCAATAAAATAGATAAAAATGAAGGTGAGGTTCCTTGTATTTAGTAATGCATTTCTCTGTCAACTCTTTCTTCTGATGGATGAGGCAGTACATTGCCTTTTTGTGATGGTTTCTAGTCCAGGGATTAAAAATGACGGTGACAGTTGCTCTTTATTCCCCAGGACTGTAAAGATTTTACTGTGAAGAGTGGGTGAAATCCTCATCCTTAAATTCCCACCAGTTCTCCTTCACTTCTGATGTTTTTGGGACACATTCTGTTAGAGCTTATGCAATGGGTATACTTACGGTTAGATGAAAGATTTTTGATCCTCACTACTTTCTTCAGTGTTGGCTAATGGTTTTCACTTTTAACAGCATCCTGTATTTCTGTCTGCAAGTATGGAATCTGTTCTTGTAGTCAGTGTTTCTCTCTGATATTATTTCAGATAGGAAGAAGGACCTGAGTAAAATGAAGAGTCTCTTAGATATCCTGACTGACCCTTCAAAACGGTAACTTTTTGTCATTTTGGCTAGACATCGGGTTCCCCAGCTGTTCCAGAAATTTGTTGTTTAGCATCCAACCATGTTGGCATTAAAGTTGTCTGTGGGGCTTAGACAGCAGAAACACTTAAGCTGAGGTGACCATTTTGTGGTGATGAGCTTTCTCCTGTTCTGCAGATGCCCTCTGAAGACACTGCAGAAATGTGAAATTGCTCTGGAGAAGCTGAAGAATGATATGGCTGTGGTATGTAATGCTTTGCTTTAGCAAAAGATAAGCAATTAATTCTTATGTTGCTTATGCTGTTACAGCTTCAAGTAAGGTTTGATGGAATAAGAAAACAGGGAAAAATGGACAAGCATTTACTTCATATAAATCACCTTGTAGGTGTCTTTTAACTGAACTTTCAAATTCTTGTGTTTTGTGCAACCACTTGAGTAATTCTTTCTATGAATTTCTGCAGCTGATTTCAGGACAGACTTCTGAAAGTTAAAAATGCAGACTTTTTTAACGTTACTGTTTGCAGTTTTGAGAATTGTTTGCATTTTATGCATTGAAAGTTTACTGATGTAAAGTTGTAGAGATGTTTTTATTTTTGGTGCCTATTAAGAGAAAAGGTGGTGCTTTTGTGTTTCAGCCTACTCCACCGCCTCCCCCAGTGCCCCCCACTAAACAGCAGTACTTGTGTCAGCCACTTTTGGATGCTGTCTTGGCCAACATCCGTTCACCAGTCTTCAATCATTCCCTTTACCGTACGTTTATGCCAGCTATGACTGCAATTCATGGCCCACCAATCACGTATGTATCATTAGCCAGCTGTCTGTGTTAAATGTTTGTTTTTTTAAGGAAAAAATATTTGTTTGTTCAAACTGTTGAAAGAACAGATGGGTTTATGGCCAGGTGCGAGTTGTACCTTTTCCTTTTTACACCTGTAAAATATTTGGCAAATGTGGTGTTGGTATAATGTTTTCACCTAGTTCTTTTGTGGACTGTATTTTACATAGGGCTCCAGTTGTCTCCCCTCGAAAGCGGAAGTATGAAGAGGATGAAAGACAGACCATACCAAATGTCTTACAAGGGGAAGTTGCAAGATTAAATCCGAAATTCCTGGTGAACCTGGACCCCTCTCATTGCAGTAATAATGGCACAGTTCATCTCATATGCAAGCTAGGTAAGCAGGAAGAAACTAAGGGCTGATTTCAGAAAGGACTGTTGAGCTTGATTCTAGAAATTTGGAGAGTTTTTTTGCTTAGTCTTGAATCTTGCCAACCTGTGACTTCTGCACAAAGTCTGTACTTATCAGTGTCATAGAACAGCTTAATCATGACATTCTGCTTCAGGGTACGCCTGGAAATTTCATTCATACTGACCAATCCTTTCCTTGCACTGAGGGTTGAAATTGGTAATCTCATTTAGTATCTAGAAAATTACTTGTTGCTAGCAACAGTCTTGATTCCTGACTTGACTTGTGCTGATATGTGAGAGTTGTTCTATCTCCAACAGAAAGGATAGAGCTGGAGAAATAGTGAGTTAATTTTTGGAAGGGTCTGTCTCAATTTGTACTAATGATGACTGGCGATGGGATGATGTATGTTCGAAAAAGGAATTCAGATCACATCTTTGCAGAAGGTGTTATGGTCTATGAACTTACTTTCCCCATTGGAATCCAAGAGCAAAACAGATTCTTCCCCCCCTTTGTTTGAGAAATCTGAACTGTTCTCATCTTGAATGTTAGTACAGAAGGCACCTAATCCTCAAAAAATGAGGTGTCTAATTTAGTGAAGGTCAGCTGATGAAGTGATGATTTGGCAATGTGCAGAAATGCTTAAGAGATAAAGCTGTGTTTGCCAGGCTTTTCTTCCAAGAAATTAAGTGTTGTTAAAGTGAGCGATGAGATTGCCTTACAAGAAAAATGGAAATGTACACCTTGGTTCCTTCCTGGGGCTCAGAGGCTAGAAACCAAGCTGAATTATGCATGAAAAAAATGTCCATACAGAAAGACATGCTTTGTTCTGATGGGAAGTGTGCTTGCATTCTAGATGACAAGAATCTTCCAAATGTCCCGCCACTACAGCTCAGCGTTCCAGCAGACTATCCAGATCAGAGCCCTCTGTGGATAAAAAACCCTAGACAGTATGGTATGAGGATGCTAGCATGACATTTTGGGGGCATGTGTATGTAGTAGTGTTGGGGAAATGTGAGGACCGGATGTAATTTTTTTTTTTTATAACTCTATTTATCCGTTATCTTTTTTTCCAGCAGCCAATCCCTTCTTGCAGTCAGTGTATCGGTACATGACTTCAAAACTATTGCAACTTCCAGACAAGCATTCAGTCACAGCACTCTTAAACACCTGGGCACAAAGTATTCGTCAAGCCTGCCTCTCTGCTGCATAACATCTTACTTTTGTAAATCATGAAGCAAGAAATAAGGTCTCGACAGCTGGCCTTTTCCACATGCCATTGGAAAACCACAGGCATTTTGGGGAAGTTACTTCAGAAGAAAGAAGCCTTACGTTGTTTTATTTCTAGGTGTCGGGTTCAATAGAGAACCTGGTGTTAGATTTAGCTTTCATGCTTTTTATCTTCTGCCTCTGTGGACTTTTGCCAGCATTTTCAAATATACAAAATGTGTATATATGGTTCTTGAGATTGTATTAGGAGAAGTTTTTATTGTCTTCTTAGAGAAGAAATTATTTGTGGACTTCCATCAGGGAGTCTGATTGGTAAAAGAGGAAGCAGGGAGAGAATGCCCTAATTTGCTTCAGTTTGCTGAGTGCCAGTACTTCTTTCACATTGTATGTTTTGTGACCTGATGCTGCCCCAGAAACAGATAAGCTGCAGCTAGAATGTGCTTGCAAACTTCCCAGTGTTGGCAGGAATCTTTTGCCTATTAGCTTTGCCCAGAGATGGGATAAATTATAGCCTTCTAGGGCATCCCTCAAATATGTGAGATAAATCTGGATAATTATATTGGAGGGGAGGGGAGACCAAATAGAAGAAAAAATATATTATAGCTTATTTTAAATGCTACTTTGTATAAATGGTTTTTTGGTTAGCATGGACCACATTTTTCTTGCTCCAAAAGTGAGGCAATTAGAAAGAGGGAGATATTAGTGTGCATACTGACTTCCCCTGTAAGTATATGTGTGTGTAAAGGTGGTGGTGGTGGTGGGGAAACAACAGTTTACAGCTCTAGTACCACAAATCAGTCCAGCAGGCTTGTAGCTACATGTCTTCTCTTACTGATGGAATAGCATCAGTCTCTGAGGCATCTGGCTTACTAGGGGGAGTTGATGCAGTTTAGTGGAAATGCTTCCATACTACATGGTGTTTTGTTTTGTTCTTTTTTTTTTTTTTAATGGAAAAGGAAAAAACAAAAACAAAAGAAAAACAGCATAGCTCAGGAGCAGAACTGAAAACTAGTTATTTTGTGCCTTGAGCAATGGTGGGTACTTGAGTTGGTCATCAGCTGCTATATTGTTGGGCACTTCTAATGAAAACACTTGCCATGAGTAACTATAATTTCATGCATAGTATGATTACGTTTTATCTTCTCCCATTCTTGTAATTTGTTCACTCTTAATTTCCTAGTGCAGAAAAATTTCAGATGTTCCCATTATATCCTGCTCCATCTCCCTGTATTGTGCAGCAAACCTTAAAGAGTAGCTGGACTCTCTTACAGTTGTGTCAAGAAATTGCAGTGACCTTTGTAAATCTGTGTGATGTCATCAGTTCTAGGATGTTTTTAAATGTGGGTACTTAGTAAGCACTGACTGAGGCAGCAGAATGCTATCAGTATTTTGTACATGAACTAATGCATTATCTGTTTGTTTCTATTGTAATAAATTTATTATTATTCCTGTGTTGGATGCTAACATTATACTACTCTTCCCATGTTGATCCTCAGATACCACTTCTATTGCATCCATTGGATGATGGTTACTTTGTTCTATGGTAAGTGAAAACTCATACACTTTGAAGGTTAGGTGAAGAAATCATAAATGGCTCTTCATTTCACGCAGGACTATCTTTATTGTTCTCAGAGTGAATTGGAAGACCTGGTCAAGAGATTAGTAATGGTGTCTACAAACAAAAGATGTAGCTTTTTAACCAGTACTGTTACATGACTGTCTCTTTAGGACAAAAGAACCAGTGGCATCAATACAGTTCTAGTGGAGAGATGTTTGCATCACAAAAGCTTTGTCTGGTTATTGTAATACATAATTGTCATAACCCAAGAAATGAGGATGGAGACTTTTTTTTTAAGCTATTGCTAAGTTCTAAAACAGACATTTATAGCATTTGTTTCTTAATTTGGTTAAAACAAAACATCTGGAAATGGATGCAAAACATACTGTAAATGTCCCTCAGGTTTACAGTACTTCCCTTAGTGCAGTTTTCAGAGCTGTCGTTGTGGTTTTCCTTCAAACAAGATGTAACGAGGTGTTAGACTAAGAGGTTGGTATGGGGTAGGCATCCTACCGTACTGCAAAATCTCAGTTGGGAAATAAATATCGAAAACTGGAAGTTGGTTATGTGCCTACGGCTTGTCAAGTTAATAGCTTGATATCAACATAGATGGCTTCCTTTTCTGTTGATAGGCAAATTGTCATAAGCTGGCATAGATCTTATTAAAGGTAATAAATAAATAAATGCAGTGTTATTCCCAAATCCTTGGAAAGGTGCACCAAATTGGGAATAAATTAATATTAATGTTTGGGTACTTTATCAGCTGTCAGGGGCACTGTGATTTCAGCAAGTGAATTCAGAAAATGCATGTTATGAAAAATTCAGGGATTCATGCCTTTCAGAAATAGACAAATATGCTGTGAAATCAAAAATATGGAAGTCTGATGCCTTAATTTCTTGAACAAATGGCATACAAAATGAAGTCATAAGCAGATTTTGCTTGAAATGAGGTGATAATAGCAGCTGACAAATTTGTCATGAAAGTATGGTGTAAGTGTTCAAAGCAGCCATAAGGAAACAAGATGAAGAATAAGAGTGTTGAATTAAAGTACAGTTTGATAAAGATGGCTTATTTGAATAGTCTGAGTTCTCCTCTGTTTCTCAGCAAAGCTGTTCACTAGTGTTTGTTTCAGTGGTAGCAAAACTGCCTTTTTTTATAATGGGCAGTGGAGTGGCTATCAAACTGATTGCTAAATAAATGTTATTGTGATTGTCTGAAACCATTTCCTTTTCACTTAGGAAAGGTACCGAGTTAGAGTTACTGTTCTACAGGTGAGCTCAGTTGATTGGGTGATAGACTGTCCTACCTGGCTGATCAGACTTTCAACTTCAGTGAGAACTTTTTACCTCCCAAAGTTGTGGTGTTTTGAATGAATTACTTCATTTTTCATTACTTATGATTTTTCTTCGTGGAGCAAGGATTTTGTGGTGTTGGCTGTTCTAGTTTTTCCCAATTTGTTATCTAAGGCAGACCTTTTCTATGTGTACAACAACTGCTCTGACCTAGTTCATTTTGAGCAAAGGAAAACCTGTTTTTGCTTGTAGATCACTTTTACAGGCAAATTTAATCATAAAAGGCATAAGATGTACTAGAGAGCCATTATAGCTAATATTGACATATGTGCTAATATAACTGATTTATATAGCAGTGGTCTAAGTGAAAAGAATTCTTTATAATTCCATTCTGATAAGAGCTACCTCCAAAAGAGACTTGTATTACCATATATCCTCTCAGCTTCTCACCTGTGAGTTTTTTGAGAACATTTCATATGGACAGCACCTTCTTAAAGCACCAACTGTTTGAGAGGGGCTATAGGAAGCAGTGCAGTTCCTGTCATTTGAGTCTTCTATATTGACAGTAATTGACACCAAGGCTCAATACTGAGACAGCAGTGTGCCCTGGCAGCCCAGAGGGCAAACCACATTTTGGGGTGCATTAAACCCAGTATAACCAGCTGTCAAAAAAGTTAATTCTCCCACTAAAGTTAGTGTTGATGTGGCTTCACCTTGAATATTGTGTGCAGTTCTCAACCCCACGATATAAAAAGGATGTTAAGGTGTACTTGAAAGTATCCAGAGGAGGGCAACAAAGCTGGTAAAAGGGTTGGAAGGCATGCCCTAGGAGGAGAACCTGAGTACACGTGGGTTGTCTAGTCTGAAGAAAAGGAAGCCAAGAGTCAACCTAATTTCTCTACAACTTCCTTGGGAAGCAAAACCGGTCTCTTCTCCCTGGTAACTGATGACAGGACCTGTGGGAATGGCACAGAGCTGTGCCAGGGGAGGGTCAGACTGGACCTTAGGAAAAAATTCTTTACTGTGAGGGGGGTCAAACACTGTAACAGGCTTCCTAGTGAGGTGGTTGATGCCCATGCCTGTCAGTGTTCAGAGGGACTGGTAATGAATAAACAAAGGCAACTTTTTGAAAGGAGTATAATTTCTTTGCATGGATTTCCCCTCAGGTAGTGACAGGGCATTAATTTTTTTTTTTAATTCTCTTTAACCCTCTGAGGTCACCTGGCTCATTCTTCAAGCAGTCCTGCTTCTAGCAGAAGAAAGGGTGGGAGTGAGAGGAGTTGAAATCAGGTGGGAAGAACCAGTTTGACTTATTTTTAAGTTTGGTAGGATTTCTCAAACTAGAGGGAACTTGGTGATAAACAACTGATTCTATTATGTAGGTGTGACTTCTGTTTTTTCAAGTACTTACCCTTTTCTAGAAGTATTCCTGAGTGACAATTTGGGCAAGCGTGTAACTTCTGGATTACTGAATAAAAATGTTTGCAGATGTATAATTTTTTATAAACAAAGCAGTGGTTACGATGTCTCCCTAACTTAGTTTGGGGAACAAACTTAATGAATGCTGCTTTTGAGGTAGCTGAATATATATGCAGGTTAGCCTGAAGGACAGAGGCCCACAGATGCTGTAAACACGGCACGGACTAAGCTGAGTCATAGATCTAAATACAGCCTCTTTGAGTTCTGTGCAGTGCAGCCAAATAGATGCTATCCTTCAAACCACCAGAGTTTAGGTTATGTCTCTATAATAGGGATTTTATTGACAGATAACATATGATAGATAACAATATGAATTCTAGATGCATTTAAGTCAATGAAAAAGAAATTGGACCTGTGTTCTCAATGTGATGGCTCATTCTTCCCACCCTCAAAAAAGTCACATTCACTCAATTGCATAGGAAAGCTTTTATAAAAATAAATTTTACATTGATTATCTCTATTCCACTTAACCACATAATTGTTTAAAAACTCAACTGACTTTAATATTAAAAAATACTTTTAAGAATTCAAACATTTTACTCATTGAATATCCCAGGATGGTTATGCTTAGAACATTTATTTTACAAGTATAAACTGAGAGAAGGAAATTAGTGTTCATGTGGTTTCCATCCTTCAGAGAAGAAAGTCATTATTACGGCATAAAGAAAATACCCAACCAGGATAATGAATGTGCAACCCACTGGCCCAATGTAAAACCAGGATGCAATGAAGTACATAGTTAGCAGGGAAACAAGAGTCCTGTAACTAGCCAGAAACCTCAGACTGATTCTTGGTCCCCAGTTCTGGTTTGTTCTGTCCTTCAGCACAGGACTATACCTGATTTTCTGTATGAGGTGGGGGTTGGTAAGATGATAGCGACAAAATCTGCCAACAAAATCTTCCCTGGAGCAAAGCACATCCATCTGATCAGCAAACTGAGGTAAGGAAAGTTTAAACATTAGTATTCTACTGCAACTAGTATTATAAAGTAAGTCTAACTTATTTTACAATTTTCATTTATAGGATGAGGATATGGGAGAGGAGTATTATAAAATACTTAAACATATCAAATACACTAAAGCAGTTCTATTTAAGTGTGGACTTCCATTGTATCTATCACACCCATAGGAAGAAAAAGGTTTGCTTTTTCTGTTTTAGAAACATTTATTCTGAACGATATTCCCCTTGCTCATCAAGCATAAGGAATACATTTAAAATACTCTGTTTTGTATAGGAAAAGCAGAATTAGAGGTAGAGAAGCAGGCCTGATGCTATTATGAAATATTTATACACCCATCTATTATTAGTATATGCCACTACACACTGATAATAATGGAGTGCAACAATAAACCAAGTGTCATGTATATGCGGGTGCAATGGAGAACAGGAATTTGCAATGGAAAATACAAAAGGAGACAGTGCTGTACTTACCTTTTCATTAAGTGCTGAGGATAAACGAAATAAGAGGCGGACAAGAGCAGCATTTTCATAGCTCCGGATGGGCTGAAGCTCAGTATCGCCTTGATATTGTACCTCAAATCTACGTAAGCCATTTATCATCTAGAAACAGGAAAATAAACCCTGTATCTTGTAGCTCTCACTAGAAATGCCTTTATACTGGCACCTCTCTTAGCCCCAGAAAAACTGCATTTCTCTTGTCTGTAGAAGGACAACGTGTTTCCTCAAGAACAATCTAGGGAAGCAATATGGAATCTTTCTTCTCTCACCTGGTACCTGCCAAGGGGTGTAAGAATGAGGCCATCCTCACTTTCAATGCAGTCTGGAAGCTGTTTTTTTCCGTTCTCATCTTGAGCTGTCCCACACTTCATCATCATCTGGGTCAGCTGGGCTTCATTCAGCTACTCAAGAATAACACAGTTCTGAAGCACATGTTTGACCTATTTTCTTCTATTTCATTTACTTCTCCCTTCACAAACTCCTTAGTAGTGGAAGCTTTTGACAGCCAGCACAGGTACCAAGAAAGCCTTAAAAACACCTCCGTTAGAAATAAGAAGGAGGTAAGTCTCCAGATTTCTGTGTTTATCAAATCCCAAAGAGGTGTTCTGTTTGATATCTATCTCCTTACTCCTGGACAGTTGTAAAATAGCTGTCTTTTCAGTCAATTCTGTACAAGTGAGTGTGGCAAACAGAAATTAATCTGTTCTTCTAAGTTTAACTAAAGAAACAGAAAACAGTTTATCTACTCATCTATAGCTGCAGCTGTATGCTGTATTTTTGTAGTTCTTTACGTTTAGAAGATACTGGACTGTTTTTAAAGTTTAAGCCAGGCATTGCCTGTTTATAAACATGAGTAGGCATAATTTAAGGCTCAAGTTTGGTATAAACTACTGTAGAATCCAATAGAGTGGTCACTTAAATAAAAGCGTGCTTGATATTTAGAAGTTCAGAGCATTTAGTTCCACTTATATGGAAATGGGTTTTTAAGTAATCAGGTGAAGTCAAGCCTAAACAATGTTTACAGCAAAGTTTTCTGACAGGATCACTGGATGGCTTTGTGACCCCACAAAGTACAAGAAAAAGCTAGAAGTACATTTGAGGAATCCTGATTCTTGTTCATACTGCCTCATTGGAAGTTATTAGAAAGATGTTACATACCTTAAAGATATGGCACAAGTATTCCAGTGCCTTCTCTAAATATTCATCTGTTTTTTTGATGCTGTCTTGCCCAATTTCATCAAGGTCATTGCCTGTATAGGAACCATTCATCTCAGATGGTGTAAATTTAAACCATGAAAAGAAGGAGTGGCTAGCGTTAGTCTCTGCAGAATGGTCTGATATGGATTTTGCTGTCTGCTGTGCCTGACAAATTAACTGAGCCAGTTTTAACACCTAAAACAAACAAAAAAAGTAATTAAATATGGGGCATACAGATAAAGGACCACTAAGGATCAATAGATGAATAAAACTGCCTTGATCCTTGGCAGAGAGCAAACACAGTAAACTTGCTCTTCTAGCTCACATGGACTTGTGCTGGGACTGTTAGTTGCATTTCCAATAGTGTGAACATAAGTTCTTTGCTGTTAAAGTATTTAAGAAACAAGAGTTCTTAGTTTTTTTTTTCAGCTGCTTTTTTTTCCTTCTAGTTTTATCTGAATGGCTGATGGATACTGATTGATACAATGAATCAGAAGTTCACAGTAAATATGCTTGAAATGAAATACTAGCAATATACTACTCTAAGGCAGCGAGTCCTTACATTAACTTCTTCTGCAGCAAAGAACAAGTAGATTTTTACAGCTGTACTAGATTGAGACCCCTCAGATTCCAGAAGTCACCATCAGAAATCTTTTAACTATATGGTAGTGCAGAGTGAAGTTTTACACTCCTAACTTCTCATCATATGGATGGATCTCTCAGCATTAAGAGAATACCTGTCAAAATAGAAAGACTTCAAGGAATTTGCTTACCAAATTCCTGACTTCTGTGCCAAACATCTGTTTATACTGGAAGTCCTGTCCTTCCAGGCTGTAAACGTGACTCTTCACCTTAAATGAGGCATCTGTAATAGTTGGAGGCCATGATGAGAAGAAGCTTCCAGAAAGCGTGGGGGTCATAAAAAGTCGGTGTTGACGATGAGGCATAACAAGTTCTGGCTCCAAGAATAACTGTTCTCCTAGAGTTTGAACAGAGTAGTGAAGATGGTTACGTAATATTCCAGTTTTTGCCTGGGGAAAGTGTAGCTGCAAAGCATCTTAAGGCTGTTCGGCAACTTGCTTTTAGGTAGGCAGGTAGTTCTAGGGAGAAAGAGGCCTTAATTACCTTTTTTTTTTTTTTTCATTTTAATCCTCTCCACACACAGCAGAAAATATTTTGCATTTAAATCAAATTTAAATTGGAGTACATTTAAATGCAGACCATAGAGACAGCGTTTTAAGCCTATAATTGTTTTTTGACAAGGGCATTGGGGAATCATGAGACTTAAGACTTTGATACTTGTCAAATGTTGTCTCCCAAATTTACTGTTTCCTAATTATCCTGAAGTGCATACATGACTATCTGACTAGCTCTTTTGTTAAGTACAGACACATTTAGAAATATAAGAAGTTCTAATCCTGAGCTAAATAACCAAGTAAGACCACTGTAAGAAATACTAGCTTTATTGTAAATGCCCAATATTGTGTTCTTCATTCTTCAAAGAAAAATTGTGGAATGAAATCTAAACGATGGTGACCAGAAACGAACTGTAGACATATTAAACCAATACTACAAACCAAAGTGAAGACGTGCAAATATTTGAATGGCTAAATGGCATGTAAAATGGGGGAGTTAATCTATTCTATGCTTCTGAGGTAAGGTGTAGCTACTGAGAAGAGAGCAAGACAGGACAGCATAAGATGTCAAAATATCCATTTACCTTTCAGGATCATTTCAGCTAGGTTGGGCTGAGCAAAGACCTTGGCTACTCGGAACACCATGAGAGCATTTTTTGGACTGACCAAGTCTGTTCGAAGAGCTCTGTTCAGAAATCCTACAAACAGCTTAGTATACATAAGTAGGTTTTCTTGAATGAAGACAGCCCTATAAAAGTGAGTACAGGATTTGTGAGTACAGCTATTTAAATAATTATTATTTTGTCTTCTAGGGAATGTTTTTATACTGTCTCTGGAAAGATAGTCTATTTGCACTGAGACAAAAGAAACTCCTCTCAATAGAAAAGCTTGTTTTGTGAGAAGTCATCTCTGATCTTGTACAGGAAGCTAATTTAGGTTGGTGGATGCTTCCTGAAATCTTGCTGTTGTACTCAGGATCTGCATAAACTTGAGGCTTGGTTCAGATTACTCACAGCTGCTTTCCTACTTACCATTTCTCAGACACACTGCGAGGCAAGAGCTCTGCAGTTTGAGGTGGCTTTTCAGGAGCATACCTCCAAGGCTGCAAGTAACTTAACCACATCTCAAGAACCTAAGCAAAAATCACAGAAAAACACATTAGTATTGATACTGTTTGAAAAGCAAGGTATTTTTTGGTTTGTTTTAAACCTAGTGAATACCATCTTAATGACACCTAAAACCTTTTAGGAATAAAACTCTCTTTAGTGATCTAAGAACTAAAAGTATGATACAGTGCCCTTACAATGTTCACTGAATCCCTATGGAAGTAAACAAGATACTGTGTTAACACCATTTCAACTCTCTTCTTCTGCATAGAAGTAGCCACCAGTCTGAGGAAACACAGTGGAGTCTGGATTGCACTGAAGCCAAGAACAGGTTCGCCATGGCCTCTGTAAAGTTTTTTTGCTGACATTTCGCCTTGCATGTCTTCAAACAATATGATATAGCTGACTATAGATCTAGTAAGCAATACCTAGACCTGCTACATTCTGTGTTTTTAAACTCTTAGAGTAATTACTGTAAGTCATGGTCTGATGTATTTCTTTTCCTGCTTGCAGGGGGTAATATTTGCAGTATCTTCCTACATTAAAATAATATTGTATTACTTCTGTTTATGACATTGTATTGATTAAGAAATTAGGACCTCTAAGCACATACATGTTTTAAGAGTAACACCTACTTCTTTTCAATCAACAACCATTTTCAGTGTCAAAAAAATAAGCCAACACCATGTAGTAATTCTCACCAAAATCTATTTGTCTTCTTACGTGTAACTGGTACTCTTTCCCTAACATTAAACATACATGTTGTATAAAGAATTTCACTGCTTTAGGGAAAAAAAGATTTAAAGACCAAGAGAGAGCTGCTAAGCAGCAATATCTAAGTACTAGTTTTATTGAGTACACACTCAGAAAGATAAGCAGATACCTACTGCTCTGAAAGAGGCATCCAGCGGCCAGTGGCCAAAGCAGTGTTGCAGAAAGATATAAAGTTTCTGCTGGACAAACCGAGGAATCACAACCCTGCAAACAGATTCAAATATAGTCAAATGTATAAACCAGCAGCAAATCTTAAAACCAACAACCCAAGCAACTTCCACAAATGCAAATACAGAAAGGAATGACCCAAACTTGTTCTTTCTTAACTGAAGCTACTTCTGGCCATTGAATTTCAACTCTGTACATCTGCATACATCTGTAAAATTCTCTATTAACTTGTACTGGGTCTGGCCAGGATAGAGTTAATTTTCCCTGCAGCAGCCCTTGTAGCTAGAACAGCACTGGTCTCACACCACTGTTTAGGCTACTGCCGAGCAGTGCTGGCACAGCATCAAGGCTCTCTCCAGACCCCCCCAAAGCCAGTAGGTGGGGGTGGGCAAGAAATGGGGAGGGGACATCACCAGGGCAGCTGACCTAAACCAACCAAAGGGATATTCCATACCATATGATGTCACACTCAGTAATAAAAGCTGGGAAAGGGAAGGAGAAGGGGGGGGCTCTTGTTGCGAAGACGTCTGTCCTTCCGATCAATCACTGCGGGTACTGAGGCTCTGCGTCCCAGGACGTGGCCGGGCATCGCTCGTTGGTGGGAAAATCACTTGTTTTCTCTTTTCGTCTGTGCTTGCGCACAGGCTTTGCTTGTATATATATATATATTTGTTGGGTTTTTTTTCTTCCTCTTCTCTAATTAAACTATCCTTATCTCAACCTGTGAGTTTTTTTTTCCTCCCCCTCTTCCTTTGAGGAGGGGGAGTGAGAGAGCGGTTGTGGTGGAGTTCAGCTGCCCAGCAGGGTAAAACCACCACATAACTTTAAACAGAATCTTCTGGTAGCACTTTCTTTTCTTTGACTTGTACCAAAATAGTTTAACATCAAGACATCAGCATTCTGAAGCTGACCTGCCATCTAAGGGATATGAGAAACATTATCCATTAGCTCTCACATACTTTGAATAATATACTTCTGTATTTAGCTATCAAAACAACCCTCCTTCAACATCTCACTGGAAGCAATTTGTCAGGGAGAAGACCTATATGTTCCACAGACAGGCTGCTCATTTACCTACCTTTTAAACTCCTCCAGTGGGCTGGCTGTGTGGGAGTGGGCTGAAGGGGAGAGAGGCTCTGGTTTCAGGCTGTTGCTGAAAGCATGCAGATGTTTTACAAGCAGTCTTACCACTAGCACGTGCTCTTCAGTGGGTTTAAATGATTCCTAGATTCAAAGCAAAAGACAGGAAGATAGTATTATATGCTAACTCTCCAGGAGATGATTCAGGAAAATTAGATTTTCAGATCAGAAATTGAAACACAAGAAATGCTTTCTTTCTTCTAGGCTCTTCAGTGCAGTTTGGTGCCAGGTGACTAGGCAGACTTGCTCCCCAGGACAATCTGCATCAATCTTCTGCCATCATCAGTTCACTAAGAAACAACACAGTATGTTTGACAACATGATTGTAAGAAGTATCTACGGTATCTTAGGGCATTGAATTTCAAGCTAGCATTCTCTATAGGTGAGCATAACAGAACAGAATGTGTAGATTTCAACTTACCCCTGTCTGAAAAAAGAATATTCAGCCTTTCATTATGTTTGTAAGTGCACTGCTGCAAACAGCACAACAAATCCTTTGTTATGCTCTTGGCTGACTTTTCTAAGAGCTTTTCTTCCTATGCTAGTACTCATCTGTCTTATAAGAAAGAATAATTCTAGAAAGAGTTACAGTAAGAATATGAACTGCTTCAAGTCCTGTTATAGGTAGAAGTAGCCCAGGCTGGAATAGCACAAAGAGTGATGGTGAGCCACAGTGACATTGCTAACAAATGGCTGAGTGTATGATATAGCAGTGAGATGAATGAGGTAAAAAAGAAACTAGTTCTTCTGGGTGGGTGCTCAGCACCACAGCTTGTCTGCTGCACAGCCTGGGGATGAAGTACTAACTCCTTTGCTACTGTAATCTGCTTTAGGAGTAGTGAACTAACCTCAATCCGCTTCTGAAGGTGGATTTTAAGATACCATTTGTATTCTAAGTCTCACAGCTCTCATTTATAGAAGGTCAAGAAGAGTGTAGATGAAACTAAAGTTACAGCTGCAAGTATAATGGAAGATGCTGAAAGAGTGTATTAGACAGTAGCTGCAAGATACTTCTGGGATGCCATAATGAAGCTATGCTGAGGTAAGATTTTGAATATGACTCTAGGGGACTGGCAGCTATTTTATACAAAAAGCGTCTGCTTCTTGAATTCAACAGTAATTCTACTACTATAGTTATATATATATATATATATATATATGCATATACGTATATATATATGCATATAAATATATATATATACATATATAAACTATATTGCGGGGGGGGTCCATGCCCTTTTGTCTGCAATGCCTGAGGCAAAGCAGATGTGTTATTACATTCCTCATCAGCATCAGTCAGAAGTTTTTCTTAAGGTTTTACTACACTGTAAAGTTCACTCCAGGAGAAGATTCAAGGCTTGATGATAGACCTCTTAATATGGTACAGCTAGAGCTGAGACTCCTCTAAGGGAACAGATAACCTTTTATCAGTTCTAATGAAAGTCTTGCTTGTGTCTCCTGGTAAGTATGAGACCTCCAGTCTCCTGGTAAGTATGTTTTCTAGTGTCCTAAGGAGTTTAGATAAAGATCTCCAAAAGTAATTAGAGATGCTTAGTACCCTCTTATAGGCCTAGAATGGGTGTCATTTTCTAAAAATTCTAGGCTTCCCTTGAAGGTGCCTTTGGAACTTGCAAAACCACCATTTCAATACATGTTTTCAGATCACACTAGTAGTTTTTCCACTCAGGAGTTCTTACTTCCCCTAGCCTGAATCAGCAACATAATGAACACTACTATTTTAAAAGTATTTTTCCTCACAACTGTTTTTGTTGTCAAACCTTAGCTTGCAGGATGTATATATGCTATTCTTTTCTTAACACAATAATTAGATAAACTATTAGATAATAGTAAAAAAAAAAAAGAAAAAAAGACTTGAAGCCAAGTATTAGTTCCTGTTTTCCTTTTTACACCGTTCTTGAGATTTCATAGTACTTCATACAAAAATAAAAGATTTAACAGCAGGAAAATTCATATAGTGCTAAAGAGCTTTATAGTAAGAGCTTTATACTGCATATGCTTAGCCCCCCCCTTTCCCAAAATGACAACCCAATGAATAAAGAGCTGGAGTAAGGAAAGAGGAATCAGCAATCCGTTCCAACAGGAATGTTTTTGCATGCACATTTCCTGAACAATCTGCAAGTGTACCACTCGTGTCATTTTTCAAAGCTGGACAATCAAATTCACTTTGCCACTACAAATTTAGCACTATCCAATGGCATTTCATTGGCTGAAACTAGACGTTACCTACCTTCATTTTAGGTGACAACCATGCAAATTCTGATCTTCTCTTCCAAGCAGTTTGCTTAAATGACTAGCTTGTGAGAGGCAGAAATCTGCCATCAGTGAGGCTGGTTTGGGTGTCAAAAGATGTCAGCATAGCTGGATAACAAACCTCCTTCTATAATGCATTACAAGAATGCACCTCTAAAAATTGAGTTTCCAGTTAGTCCTAATAATATGCTAGACTTTAACTGTTTTCTCCATGACCTTTGCTAGTACCTCTCACTACCTGCTTTCACTAAAAATTTAGTAAATCTCAATGTAGTGTACTCAATCAAGTTGTAAAACCACACGTTAGCTGTATAGCAGCTTCTTCTGCTAGCACCAATACACTTTGCAGATTATAAGATGGAACAAGATTTTTAAAAGGAAACAAAATGAAAAGATGATAATACTTGGTATGCGTGGAGGGCCTGGTAGCTGGATTGGGCAGGACTACCGTGGTGTTTACTGGAGATACTGAGTCGGTAGTGGAGAACCTCCAGCTGAGACAACAGAAACAAAAAAGGAAGGGGGGGAGGGAAAAAAGGAGAGAAGAGAGCAAGAGAAAAAAAAAGTGAGAATGAGCCCAAGGAAGAGGGGTGGGGGGAAAAAAAATGAACATCACAAATACAGTCAGGGACAACATATCACAGTAACAACTGCAGCCACAGTATCCTCTTCTTTTTGGTGTTCAGTAGCATGATTCCACAGTATTTCATACCCTTTATCAACTTGCAAATACAAGCAGGAGCAGGGGTCAAAGAATTGCGGCTGTGGGCTGTTTTTTGCTACCCTCAGAGCACGTAGTGGTAGGGGATCTGGAGCTTTTGCCAAATAAACTACGGACAGACCTACATCAGGTCTGTAGGAACAACTGATCCAAATTGAGTTTGAAAGCTTTGTCACCATTTCCTGCAGTGTTGAAGAAGCAGGGTTTGTATACTGGGAAGAAACTCAAATTAATGCTTTCTTCTTCCCAAGGATCAGGAAGGGGAAAAGGTTGGGTTTTTATCATCACTGTGAGCCTGTCCAGTAAGTTTCCAGTTCAGAGAAATCCTCAGTTATCTCCTTCTACTTAAAGGCTATCTGAGAGGGCTGCAGGTCTTGTAAACTTCCTCAGAAGAGGAAATAGCTTTTACTGTTGGGGAAACATGAGGTGTATAAAAAGACAAATTACAGACCTAACATACAGTATTGTATGCTGATGCAAAAGGCATCTAGCCTTAACAATGAAATCCCTGCAAGCCTCTGCCAGACCCCTTCTTGGATGAGTAAGGGGAAGAGTATTTTTTTTGGACAATGTGATGGTGAACAGGATACTGTAGCGACAGTGACACACATGTATGAAATTAATGAAAAAACATGAAACAAAACGTACACTACACAGATCCCAATGACTATTGTCAGGCAGCTAAACTAACTCTCCAGATCACACCTCTGCTGTCATTGATCAGCCCCTAGTCAATCTCCTCTAGTGCCAGTTTGGTATCTTTTGGTTTTACACTCTTCTAGGAGTGGTAGAAATGTTACTGCAAGCTCCTCGACAGCTCAAACACATCATCCACTGCATAATCAACAGCAAGAGCCTGTCGTCTAATGGGTGTTCCACATGCAGTGCTGGGGTCTGTGGCACTTGGCATTGGAAGGTCAGGAAGCATTACATAAAGTGTCAAACAACCTCTTTTTAAGAGTTCATTGCAATTACAGCAGAATGGAATAGCAAAAGAGATGCTGCACGCTTGGGCTCTGGAACATCTGAGGAGAAAGTGAATGGAGAATGTAAAAGAACAGGGAAACAGTTGAATTAATGGAGAGAGCAGTGAAACTCAGCATAACAAATAGTGACAACCTAGGTTCCCACCAGACCCAGGATGAATTCAAAGCAGTAAAGTAGAAAAGAAAGTGCATCTCCTCAAAACAAATTCTTTACTATTCATTCCTATTCCCCCCCTTCTACTCATAAAGAGAAGTCTGTGATGAGATTAACAAGTTTTAAGAAAAATCTATCATTCCTTGAGGCACTTCACAGGAAGAAGTTGGATATCTCGGATTTGACTTGGCCCATCAATGCAAACAAGCCTGGCTGCTGGTCAAAGAAAGAGCAACTTCTGTGGAACCTCGCACCACCTTCCAATACAGGTATGTAACCATTTCAAGTCACTAATAGTGAAACAGGTCCCAGATCCAGGGATCACTGGTCACTAAGTGCCTCTCCCAAATGCACATAAGGCTAAATGGCATCAAGTGAATCTGCATAATTTATTAATAATTTTAAGACTAAGGTTTAGGGTGATCTTGGATTTCCAGTCAAACCCTTTAACCCTTATGTGAAAACAAAACTTGTATTTCTGCATATTTTCCTTCACTGGTTGATGAACTATGAAGCAGGCTATTATCGTGAAACCAACGTACAAAGCTTAGTTTACGTAACACTGACTTATGAACAGTCCTGTCTCCAACTCAACTGGAACCTTTCCTCAGTTCTGCGAGAGGGGTCCTTTGTCCATTTTTGGATGTCATGGGGAATTCCAGTCCCTTATTCAGGTGTTTAAAGCCCCAAAGAGTGAAGGCTTTTTTTTGCATGTCCACATGCAAAATAAAAGGGATAAATGAGAAATATCAGGCAGTTGTGGCCTCAAATTGTGGCTTAACACACCTTGCAGAGGAGCATAAAGTGATAATTTTTTAGAGAACTTAAAGCTCCTCCTAGTCCCTACTCCACCATCAGAGTCACTGTCTAAATTGTTGCTCCCTAATGAAGAGAGCATCTGAAATGCAGAGGGTGAACAGAGGAAAGAAGTTTAAAGCAATCATAATTTCTGGCTTAAGCACAGCGCTTGATGCACAGAGACTAGACAGACAGACAGACGAAAGGTACTTCAAGCAAAGCCTTTCCATCACTGGTGCATAGCATGCTGCTGGGAATCTCAAGTGGAGACTTTGCAACATTAGTAAGAGTTTGCAGTTTGACCTCAACTTTAAAAATAAAAGACAGAACCCATCGCACTTCAGCTCTTCCCCAGCAAAACATATATATATTTGTTATTTTATTGCCTGGTAAAGTGGAGGATTAGAATTTCTCAGTTGATCAACTCTTGTTATTCTTTCACACAGGAATAAATCCTGAGTAGCTTTTACCTTTTTATTCCCTTCTGTAAAAGTCCCACTACAACCTAGAGGGAATTCCAAGGATCAAAATTTTCTCCTTCAAATTCCTTTTGCATTTATAGTGCCTGACCTTAGCCTCCCCAACATTTATTTTTTACATGCAATAGTTTTACTGGACAGGCCACCACAAACTGCTTAAAACAGTGTACTATAAGAGCAAGAACTTGCAACATGTTCTGAACTCTGTAGCTACAGAACTGCTCCTGACACTATTTTAGGGTAAAAAGCCTATTTTGGAATACAAAATAACAAAACCAGTTTATTCACTTAAAACTGAAAGACAGTTTAGTAATATTTTCCTTTTGAATTTGGCTTTATGCTATAAAATAGTTAGAGATTTTAGAAATAACTCATGGGTATTTCAGTAACACTGAATTGCTATTACTGTTGGAAGTCAATTTTAGATTATTTTAGCAGCTATATTGCCCCAGTGGAACTTAACATGGTTTTATAGTGGGATCTTTCCAGTCATTTAGTGCTTTGATTGTTGTGACCATCCCACAAACTCGTATTTAAAAAAAACAAAACAAAACAAAAAACAACACAAATTCTGCAATGAAGGCAAACCTGGATGACACACTTATTCACAACATTTTCCATAACTGGAGATTAGCAGTTTTGACACACTCACGTAGATACTTTGATAAGTTATTTCTTTCCTTTGCAACAATATACCAAAAAAATTTCTCCATGGAATAGGAGATTTTACCCCAAGATAAGAAGTGAACCATCAGATGATGTTCATGAACGAAGTACAAGCTGTTACCTTGACATGAGGGGACTGCATTTTCTGATACATTTCCAATGAATAATGATGAAGCCACATTTCAACAAATATCTGCAAAAGAAATATTTTCTCAGGTAGGAGAAAAAGATATAATCCAGGACATGTCAGTCACAAACTACATAAAGAAAACAGTAAATAATTTGAAAACTAAGTTGTACTTGTAAATAGACAGGCACGTATTCAGAGATGTTTCAGGTTATCATCATATCAACGCAAATGACTGAGTTGGCATACTTTAGCAGATGCTAACACATTAGTAATTCAGTTCAGTGAAATGGTAGGAACTTGTTCTAGAACAATTGTTAAGTCCAGATTCTCCCTTCCCTTCCCTGATGAACAGAAGCAACTTTTCTGTGTTCAACCTTTGCTTACAGCATAGAAATGATGTAAGATTTAAAAAAAAGAAAACAAAACAACTTTAGAAAATTCTCTGGAAAAAGCTACTCAAACATTAGAGACTAGTTAAGATATTCAGTCTAATAAAAAGATATTAATTGCCTTTCTATATTACAACTTAGTAGTTTCACAGTACTACTTTGTTTCAGTAACAGAAAAGAACAGCTGCACTGCTCAATTCCAAAAACAAGCTAAAGCAAAACAGAGTAACTGTCTCTGGTTTAAAAACAAGACATTCCTCAGCAGCAAGAAATGTGTTTTTTTTTCCTCCTGCCCTAAATCCAACTTACTTGAAGCAGTGTTTCTGATCTCCAGATCTCCTGGGAAGCTGGGTCAGCATTAACAGAAGGCTGATGGGCAATGTGCCGTTTCAGCAAGCTGGTGTGATGCATGCCATAGGAAGTGAAAGGCACTGCTGGAGACCTTTAAAGACAAATGAATAGAAATACTGAAGTCGTTAAGCCTCAGTACAGGGAAATATATCATTGCTTTTGATCACTGGTTTGTGAACTGGAAAACAGTCTTTAAGAAGTAAAACTGCATAGTTGATAATACATTTTGAAATTCTGCAAGATGCTGTAATTACTAGTTGTGTAGTTACTAGTAATTACTAGTGTAATTTTGTTGCTTGTACATACCTCTTCTGTTCCAATGATAGCTATGTTTCAGACTTTCAAAAGAAATCTCTATGGTGAAATAGAGTGAGTGTATATTTTATTTCTGTAAATCTGTAATAAGTACATAGAGATGATAAGGAGTGGAGGTGTTCTCTTCCTGTTAAAAATTTAGTTCCAACAAACCATATTTTGTAAGCAGTGCTCCCCAAAATCTGCTTCTGGCACTGTAGTCATTACCTGGGAGTTGGGGAAGGGATGGCTCCACCAGGATTTGAAGAAGGTGGAGGAAGGACACTTCCTTCTGTGGGTAGGAAACACTTCAGGTACGTGTCCACCAAGATGAAATAAGCACTGTTGGAAGGACTGACATGATGGGTGATGGGCGAGTTCTGAAACACACACAGGTTATGCTTGGAGTTATATACTGTTCTTTGCAGTGGCTTAAAAGTAAGCATCTGCTACACAGCCAAATCCATTTAGCATAAATAAGCAGAAGCCCAACTATTATATAGGGTGATTTGACAATGAAGACACTTTGGAGCAAAGGTGAAGTAACTAGCTGTAGGGGAACTGTTGCTGTGAAAGTAACTAAGTATGAGAAGAGTGCAGTGCATGTGGCACAGGTAACAACAGGAAAAGGAACCAAATAACCAGACACCATAGTACACTGCTGTAATTTTGACTGTATAAATGGTGTTATCGGAGGAAGGGGTAGAAAATCCATTTGGAGGCCATTGTCTGCTCCCTGTTTTTATTTTGTTGGACAGGCTGCTTACTGGTGCATCTAAGATAAGTATTCTGTCATCCAGTCTTACATCATCTCCTTAGAGAACTGAACCAAAGCAGTAACAAATTCTAAAAGTACAGATAAAACTACTGTTAATTTAGCTGGACAGCACCTCAGAAGGCTCTTAAAGCATTGTGAAGATAGGCTTACGCTACTTTAAGGGAAAAATTGTGACAGGTACTTACCTTCTGTGTAATCAAACTAATTGCAAAATAAAACATGTAATATTCAAATGGGTCTGGAATAATAGAGTCAAGGATTAGACAATAAAAAAACCCACAGGTACAGTTGTTAGATATCTGGGGATGCTGACTGGACACTAAGTTTTTATTTTGTCAGGGGTAAATTAATTTGCTAGGGGCTTAACAGCAAATTCAGTTTTGACTTCTTATTTTCCAACTGACTTGAACATACTAGTAACTTAGGTTTCCTCAGTGTGGCAAGAGGCGTTTGCATTATTCTTCTTAACACATTAGACTATCTCAAACTGAAACCAGTGCAGCTGCAGCTAGATGGCTTCTAACAAGTACACTAGCTGCAAAGTTAACGTGCCTTTTGGCTTTTTCTATCCTATTATGTAAAGTAAGAGTAGTTTAAAAAAATGAAAATTGTGAAATACAGGCCCTAGTAAGGTCACTGGAATTTTGTTGTTGACTTGAATAAGGCCAGAAATTCCCTAAGGGTTTACATGAAGGGGACAAATTTATTTTTCATTGGATTCTAAATGTGTCTGACTTGTCAAAACTCTTCAGCATGACAGTGATTCACCCTAGACATGTAATAAATATACAACAGAATTACTACGTAATCTCTCAGTTTTAGACAATTAAAAGGAATTAAATATCCAACCACTGAAAGGATACTAAGAGCCAAATTCAAACCTAAACCTCCAGATGAAGGAAACTGGACTTTGTTGTGGTATAAAGAGCATTCTGGTAGGACTTGCTCTTGTATTGAAGCCTTCACAGGACCCTGAAAGATAGAATAATGAAATATCAATCAGGCTACTTGGCATACTCACAGTGTATGTTTTCAGATTGTGAAGCTCTGCTGCATTCCAGGAGCATATTAATATTCAGCTCAGTGCGATTTTACTGCATTGCAGTAGTTCCTTGTGCAAATCCATACTCTTTAGATAACTATTAAATTTCTCACAGAAAATGAGTATTTCAATATGAAAAAAAAAAGTCTTCACCAAGACTTTCTCAGATGTAGTGGGAGCAGCAGAAGACTGGTGTATGTCTGATAGCTTTGTTAGGGTAACGAGCCATGGAATAGCAATTGCTAAATACTTAAGTGATGTTTTCTTTTCTTAAAGACTGTAGAAATATCTAGATCAATTTCTTGATAGCAGGTAAGTGGTAAAAACAGAAGAAATACAGTTGAACAACTTTGCAAATAAACATTTTTGTATAGCTGTGAAATGTTATACTTCATATCCAGGAACAGTAGTTGGCCTTCAAACACATGGGCACAAAGTGCATGGGCACTGCTCTCCGATGAGCTTGGAAAACTATTTTCAGTCCCACAACTACTGGTACACCACTTTCTCTGGGGACAGGATAAGAATCACAATGCAACTTTCTTGGCTGAACAGCACAAGTATCTAGCTGCAGACAGCTATCATCTCCTACAAAGTTTATGGTCAGGAATTCTCCTCCCCTGGCAACCATTTAAAAAGACAGGTATGCTCTAAACCTGGAGCAGTAAGGCCATAAACATGGCCTATGTCAAATGCTACATATAAAGTATATGCAATGTTCCAATAGCTGCAACAAGTACATTCTCTTCTTACAAATTTTTCAGTTACTCACTGGAAGATATGAGACTGGGAAATCATATCTGTACTCTTCTGCCTGGAGTTTGTAAACCAGCTTCATCATTGGACCACTGCAAACAAGCATTGGAAAGAAAATCCACAGTAAGTACTCTCTTCTGTCTCACTACTGTGATTATGTTTGCAGTAATGGAGAAAAGTCAAGCACTGGTTATTTGTTCACCATACCTTTTTCTGTACTGAAATGCACAAGTTTACCTGGGATCCAGGAAATCCAAAGCCACAGAATATTCAGTAGGATTTGTTCTTCCTTGCAAACAGCGAAGGTTCCAGCCTATGATGATGCCATCCAGGCTACCAAAAATGCTCTCTACCAACCATGGGAAGATGCCATGTAGTTCCTTTAGGGAAAACAGACAGCAATTGTTCAAGTAAGGAACTGTACATGTTAACTATCTCTATTGCAGGCTCCAGAATGCACAAAGATACTGTCTGCCAGCTGTTAACAGCCCAGGATTAGTTATTACTGTTTCTGGAGTATTACTGTCTGGGCAGAGCTTCCATTCAAAACAATTTATTATATTATGGCAATTACAGGAAGTCTATCCTGATTTCTGATCTAACTCAAGTTGCCACAACACTGATCAGCATGGCAGGCAATTATTTGTTACGTTGCAAACACTAGTTCTCCCTATAAACACAGGCTGAAAGGTATAAACGAAGGGCAGTCCACTGAAACAATCTTTTGGTGCCTGGAAAAGTTTTTTAACTCTTGGGAAATACCAGATTCCCAGTGTTTCACCAGAGGTCCTCAGCACTCTCGGTACGAGAAACAGGAGCAAAGACAATTGCAGTATGAGCTGTGCCGGGCAGCAAGTGCCCGGAGGTCGCCACCGCTCACCTTGGCAGGAAACTCCTCGATCACCGTTTCCAGGTCATGGCACCTCTGAGCGAACGGTTTGTTTATACAGTCCGCCTTCAACGTGGCCTGTTGGAAATTAGAGGAGAAATGAGATCACGGTGCCAGGAAGGGCCACGCTTACCAAGGCACAGAACCCCCCGGTTACACCGCTCCCGGCGTTACTGAAACAACACCGCCGCATTATCCGCAGCGCCTCGGGATGCTCCGAGCTGCACCCATCAGCGTTGCAACCTCCCGGGTACGGCACACGGCTGAGCCCCTCGCCACACGCCGGCCCGGTTCCCGTCCCGACCCACCAGCAGGAAGCTGGGCTGCTGCAGGTGCGGGCCGGCCATGCCGCCTGCCCGCGCCCCTGGGGCTGCACGGCTCCCTCCCGCCTCGCCGGCCGTCGCAGCTCTTTGCGTCACCGCGCCCAGCCGGCGCGCTGCGGTGACGTCGTCACAGCGACACCTCCCCACCCCGAGGGGGGAGAGTGCTGGGGTTGCCATGGTGATGGGGTTGGAGCAGTGTGTTCGCAACATGGCGGCCGCGCTGAGGGGTGCACAGGCGCCTTGGGTCTCGGTGGCGTCCGGGCTAAATCCAGCGTTTGCTCGGGCGTCGGTGTTTGTAGAGCGTCTTGTGAGCAAGCTGCGTGTGCAGCCCGAACAAAGCAAAGAGACCTCGCTGGTCATACATATCTCCCAAGTGTTCAAAAGGACAGTTTTCCTCCGAGCTCAATTTAAAAACAGTGTATTAGAGGAAGAACATCAGAATATTGTGACAGAAAACTGGGATTTCTCAAATAAAAAGGAGTGTAGTAAGTGGCCAGAAAGCTACCTCAGAAAAGGAGACAGCTATGACACGAGACCCCGTTAGAAATGAGAGCAGCATACATCAGCTGAGCTATAGGAAGCAGTAATTGCACCTTTCAACTTAAGAGAATTGATGAGGGAAGCTGAAGTCACCAGGAAAAAATAGATGGTGACAGAGGTAAGGATAAACACTTTTCAGTGTATAGTGAGAGCAAAAGAAATCCTTCTGATGGTAATATCCCACTGTTAGGTAGATAAGGTAAAACTAATATTGCTGACAGTGCAGAATAGTGTTTTGTACCTGTTTATAATTCATGTTCAAAAGGAAAAGAGATAGTATGATTAATTGCAAAGCACCAGTAATTTGTGTGCAAGAAAAATGGATAGACAGAAAAACACTCTGCTGCTTGTTTTCTAAAAGAAATGAAAATTTCAGGGAAATTCCAGAAAACCAAAGGAATACTCATGTTGTGCCAGTATTTAGTGAGGAGAATCCAGTCAAATGTCTAGAAAATAATAATGAAATGGATGAAATACCAAAGTCACAAAGTCACTACAAATAGTTAAATCAGTAAGCACGATTACAGAAGATAATCCTGCTCAGAGAAGTTTGGTTTTGTTTGTGATAAGATTTACAGGTTTTGTCAAAAAAGATCAGTGCACATAAAATGCAGTATTTGCATGATGGTTTTGATTGTATTTTATGTGGGATGCAGGAATAGTTGGAAATAGATGGAAACTGTTGCTGGCTGTGAATGAACACTTTTCTTTGAAAGGTCCCTCCTCCAGGTGGGGATAAAGAGCTGTTTTAGCTCTGGAAAACGGCATTGTGGCTTGATGGCAAAGCTGCTGCAATGTATTTAGCTATAAAAGTTATGGCTATGATTGCCAGAAGTTGAGGAAACAGAAGGCCTCATGTATTTTCAGCGGGTGATAGAATTAGAGAAGGAAAACAACTAGAAATAAAGGGTGAATAAGTGGAAGTAGAACACTGGAGGCGCTTTGTAGGAATGGCTCAGTAACACTCTTGCAGTTAAGTTAATAAAATAGCTGCAAGGGAGAAATTTATCAAATGATTTTAATAACTATGGGAACTGCTGAGGAGGACCACGGAATGATGGTCTATTTATATTTACAGGTCTGTTCTTGAGCCTACTGAAATCAATGGTAGAGGCCTATTGTCACTCTCACAGCATTTTCAAATGTACGCCTGAAGATTGTGTATGTATTTTTTCCCATTTTGCAGATGGAGAGACTGAGGTCCAGAAAAGTTATGTCACCTGCTGATACGCCATTTATCTAGTTTTTCTTTTTTCCTTTCTCCCAAATTATAGCTGTCTTTAAGCCACAGCAACAAGAAAGACTTTTTTTTTTTATACGTATTATTGGTATGTTTTTCCTGAGAGGAATATTCCTGAGATAGCTAGAGGTTGAGCTGTTTTCTGAAAGTTCGAATTCCATTCATTGATCTGCTTTGGTGCTTGCTCTGTGTTTTTTATCAGTCACTGTGCTAGAGTTTTCTATCAGGCAAAGAAGCGCACAGCTGAAGTGACTAACTTCAGTCATACTAACACTTCACCTAGGTAGCTTCAAAGGTAAGCCACCATTTTGTCACCTTGGTGTAGTCACAACAGCATTCCAGTTTCAATCAAACTCAACAGAGGTAACTAAGGTCATACAATTGCCATAAAAATAAGTGACTCAGTAGTGCACTTTAAAATGAAGCAGAGTTTGTAGCAAAAGATGCAATCTTTTATAAAGTCAGTTGATATCAGTGGGAGAAACAGATGAACTTTCGGGTCCTCTGGCTTCTCTTTAAGTCTGACTTAGATGCAGCAACCACAAATCCAAGCTGGGAACAAGTTACTGTAAGTTTAACTTGATTGTGTTAATCAATGAATCTGAGAGAAACGGATAAAGTAGAAATAATCTAAGTTAAAGAAACAGCATAGGTTTCTGATAAATTAGACAGACCTTGTTGCTTGTGCAGGATTAATGTGAATTCATCTCTTCCTGTAAGGATGGGTTAGAGTGTCATAACAGCAAATAACTCTGTCAAATGTGTTCTTTTGGCTGGAGAGTTGTTTGGGTGTTGGTATGGCTGGGGTGGATGAAATGATTAGAAAACATTGTCTGGTTAGCTGTGATGGGAACAAAACCAGACTACCTGTTAATGAGAATTCAGCTGGAAAAAAGCTTGGAGTCCTATAGGTGAGGAGTGGAGAAGAGAAAAAGGGAATTTTCAGAACAGTGAAAATGTTTCTGGTTCAGCTGAAACAACTTCTCTTTCCAAAGCTGTTCAGCTCGTGCAGACATCAACATTATACTGTCCCTTACGTGCACAGACCTGCTGAGGCTGTAAGTCAAAGTTTGACATGGGTATGGGTGAGACTTCCTTTGTAGTCTGAGAGAAAAATTAACCAACACATTGTATCTAACTGCTTCTCTTGTGAATGAAACGTCAGCAAGCTCTCAGGGTGTGTGTAAACATTGCAGGACACTGTATCCACGTCTGCTTGCTTTTAGGGTGTAGGTCTTTGAGCTGTCCATTGTACCTTTAATTTATTTAGCCAGGACAAACATTTTAAATATTAAACTTCTCTCTGAGTAAATAAATACATATCTTGTAGCAGGATCTTACAGAAAACTATAGGTTCTCAAAGGATGGGGCCTTCTGTGTGGATTCCTCTTCAAATTAAGAAAAGCCGTCCTTAAGACACGTGAGGCTATTTTGCACATGTGCACTACTGCTCACAGGACACTCTCAGGCAGAAATGGAAGGCTTCGTAGAAATGTTGCTCTAGCTTATTGCTTATACTGCAGCTGCTTTATTAGATCAGAGAGCATTTTTTGTCTTTTAATATAAAGTAAAAATCGTAAAACTCTTTGGTTTGAGAAGACCCAGAAGCAGGGGACAGCAGTGTGTCAGTATGGGTACCTCCTGAAACGCGTGATCTCCAGGGGCTGGTGGAAAGAAGGACAGAACAGCTCTGCAGGGAGAAGTAGTCTTTGAAGTAACTTACATTATATACAAGAGGGAGAGAAAGAACGACATATCAGTTAATTTCTATTGTGATATATGCATTAATTTCTCCTAATGATTTCTACAAACTTGCTACATTTTTGCCTAGTTTCTGCAAACAGAGATTGCTTAAGATGCTGCATGGCAGCACTGCGTCAGTAGTCCCAACTCCATCTTGTCTCCCACAGTCTTAAGGGTACCTTAAGAATAGTCTGATTTAATAAAGAATGTATTTTGTGCCTTTTTATGTGTACTCTGAGTTTTGCAACTTCAGGACTCGTATTTTGAAGATTTTCTCAATGTGAGTGCTAGAAATTTGTTTTTAATTAAAACTGGATTTCCTGCATAATTATATGAATCCAGAAGCTTGAGGCATAAATGTTCTCAACATTTCAAAACTTGGCATAAAATATGACTATTGTTGGCAGAGTGTATAATGCATTGCGTAGTGAGCTAAAGCAACTTTTGGATCCAGAGTTTGAGGAAGCTTGAATACAGTGAGAATTACTACTGAAACTATGTTCTGAATTTTTCTTTATTAATATAAGAGTTAAGGGCTGGGGGTTGAACTATGAGAAATAAAATGGTGTTTTATATCCCATTTTCCATTCTAGTTGTCAAGTGATCCGTATTCTGATTTTAATTTATTGAGGTTAGGCTGGGGGAAAAAATGGTTTGTTCCATTTCTGAGAAGCTTTTCCTGTTGATTTTGAAGGAAACGACATTTCAAGTTGATAACTACAGCTTTGTTTTGTTTCTAGATATTCCCCCATATCTCTAAAGCAAGGCCTTCATGCAGTAAGATAAGCGTGAATTGCTCAGCATTGACTAAGACTTCAAGCATGCAGTTAGAGCTCTGCTTCCTATTTATACTTTGCCCAATGGAAATTCCTATTTCTCAGTTCACCAGTATATATATGTATATTATATACAGGGCTCAGATGTGGCGCCATGAAGAAGGGGAGAGGCTTGGCTGCACCTCCACCATACCACTGGCTGCCCCTACTTCACCAGAGAGCACTAACAGCAGGGGTGGCCTCCCTACAAAGTGCTCCTCTGACTGGAGACTTGGTTACACAGCCCCAGATTGGCCTCTAAGTTCTGTGCACTTCCAGTTGTAGAGTCTGGGCCTTCCAGAGAGAATCCCACATGTGGCAGGTGGTGATTGTTCTCACTTAGAACAAATGCCTCTATGTTCCCACACATTTCCCAGCGTCTTCCATAACTGCGTGATACACGAGTGTGGTAGAGAGGAGTCTGGCCATCAGCAGTGACATTCCTTGCTAGGCAATGCAGGTTACCTACAAGTGTGATTGCTCCTTCTGTGTGTCTGAAGGGCAGCGTTCCCAAGGATCCTATATAGCCATCACCATGGCAAGATGTCCTTGGATTAGGTTAGCATCCAGGTACTTTTTTAACCCCCGTACACCAAAAACCACTTAACAAGTAAATGCAGCTCTATGCTGTTTAATAAAATAAAGTACCGTGCAGAGTAAATAATTGCCTAAGGAAGGGAGACAGTCCAGAGCGATAATATGGATGGAGTAGGCTGTAGCTCGTTGGTTTGTGACTGATATGCTATTTTTATCCTTTATTTTTATCCTTCCAGTTAAAATCAGACGGTGCCGTTCCTAAGGAGTAATGAATCTATTTAATGATACCTTTAATAATCTCCTCTTTCCCTTTGAAAGCACTATTTGGGAAGCAGAATGTCTCTCTCCCGCTAATGGCTGTCTGCCAACTGCCTTTCATCTTTATCCTTTCTGATTCCAAAGTCATTTACCCATTTGAAGCATTTGCTTTTAGAACATGCAGTTTTTAGGTCCTGGCTGTCAAGATGAGAGAAATCAGCATAAATTGCTGGGGTGAGTGACCAGGAGATGACAGCCGAAAGCCTTAGATATTGGGTGTTTCAGCCTGACAAGCAAAATGAAGTACGCACGAATGGGAAAATGCACAGAGCTTGTGAAGGAGGATCAGTTACAGGACCTCCAAAAAGAACATGAAAAAGAGCAAATAAAGAAGATCCCTTGAGGTAGAAAGGAATTGTTTCTTACGACTCATGTAAGAAGCTTCTGTGAATGTTGGACAGGGCTCTGGCTCTACAGAAACCAGTGGTAGAACTCTGGTTGACCCCCATACTGGGAGGTAATTGTTTTCAAAACTGTTTGCCTGTGGGCCTTTTAAGATAAAAACCAAGGAAGCTAAATATTCTCTGACAGAAACCTCCTTAAGTAAAAGCATCAGTTATTGAGCAGCTTCAGAAAGGGAAGCCTTGAAATGGCTCCTGGAATTTGTTTGCTTGCGTTGATGCATACCCAGGGGATCTGGGGATAGGCTCTCCAACATCTGAATGAGAGACACTTTATTTTAACTCTGATTCGGTATTACCAGATCCAAGTGCCCCAAATCAGGTGAAAGTTTATGAGATATTTTTAAAAAGGTGTTGATTATAGATTTGTTTTAAATTATGTGCTGAGTCCCTAAGGGAAACTTTATATATTGCACATCTTGCCATAAAATCGTGGAAGTTGGCATTCCTGCTGGTCGGCTGAAGGGATGCATGGAGGGGAGGAAAGGGCTGTGAGCAGATTCTCTGCTTCTCAAGACATCTTTCTACTAGAAGAATATAGATTCAGTTATTACCAGACTTCCAGTGAAATATTGGGTGTATATGTGTATTTGACCTGGGAATGAACCTATGTCACAGATATTTACTTGATGTAAATTTGAATATTGTCTTTGAGCTTAGTCTCTGTATCCCTTCGAGTTTGTCAGATGAATCTTGTTGATTTCATTCTCTTTCTCCTTAGCGGCTACTATAGAAAATTCAGCACTGCATTTCAGAACCTCTTTGTGTGTTGATTCACCTTTCAAAGATTTGCATAGGTTTATTCTCTACTCTCTTTTCTTTATTTGACCTAACTATCTGTGTGGGAGACCACAGATTTGGATGAAGATGTTTACATAAATGGCCTGGACATTTGTATTCGGTCAAATTTTTAAAGATAGTTTGGATTGATATGATCTTTAATTTCTGTTCAGCTGACACTTTCTTGTTTCCTGAAGATGGGATATAGATGTGTTTCTTTGAAGTATAAGAGAACTTAAGAAATTCTGCTTTGAATGCAGAGCCAAGCATTCAAGAGGTTTGAAATGTTGAGATGAGAGAAGCTGTCTTGGAACAGGCTGTTCTTATCCTGAATCAAATATCCTGCTGTATTTCCAGAAGTAGTGAACATAACTGTGAAATGGGACCCAGGAGAAAAAACTGGGACCCAGCAAGATATGACCTGTTCTTCTCTTGCCTTTGCTCCCTGCAGTGTCAGAGCCAACCAAAAGTAAACTGGCAGCCAGGTGCCAGGCTCATGCCTGCCGTGTGTGAAAGCAGTGACACAGAACTAGCTGGAGCAGATGAATTACCAACTAACAATTCATCTCATGCACATGAAGTTCTCAATTGCCAGGTTTCCCAGGCTGAAGTTTGCTTTGTACCATAAGACTGGATTTGAAATAAACCCTGCAGTTCTGCATTGAGTGTCAACCTGTAATAGATGTAGGGAGGTCAGTGGGATCATAGCAGGTACAGGATGGTATCTGAGGTCTTTCAGGGATATTGTAAAAGTGGAACATAATGTTATTCTATTCTCCAAAATATTAAAACTTTTTAATCTTGCATCTGAATAAGAAATACTGCAGTGAACAACAGGTGCCTTTAAAATCTTTGGAGTTTAGAGAGTAACTAAAATGTTTGCCTAAAGGGAAACACAAATTTTGAAATAACCAAAATGTTTCTCTACTCGTGCCAGGAGCTGTTTATGCCCACTGGGTCATGTCAGAGGCACTGTTTGCCATCCTAGTCCTCCTCCATCACACCCGGGGCTCAGGGTGTCTTCCTGCCTGGTTTTGACATCGCCTACCCTAGACTGGCAGTGGGCAGAGGGTGACACACCCCCTTGCTCAGGGACTCTTGTGAACCCACCCCTGCTCTGTGCTGGTGTGCAAATTTCCCATTGTTTCAGTATCACATACAAACTGTGCTTGTATCATTTGTGGAATCATTTTATTTTCCCTTTTTGAAGGTAAAAATCTGATTGACAATTTGCTAGACTAGATGGGGAGATAGGCAACTGGTGATATCTTTGTGCCTTTTGTGATGTGACATTCAGCAGAGGCTTGACTTGGAGCTTTTGAAATGAAGAAGTAAACACTTGTACTGCACAACACATGGAATTAAGGTATATGACCACACAATCTTTTGGAGAACCATGTGCTAGCCAAAGAGAATGATCCGTAGCTGTCCCAGGTGCAGTCAGCACTGAGATTTATTGCACTGATTCTTGGAAGACATTTCTAGTAGCTTGATGATAGTATCAGTGTGATGCCTTTCCTTTCTGATACACTGAATCCTTTTGCCTGACACCTGTGTACGTGACTGGGGCAATAGGTGTCTCTGAATAGATGTCTCTTTACCCCGGGTGTCACTGATGTCAGATTGCATTGCTGCAGGCTGTGTCAGTAGTATGAACAGCTTTTTTCCTCAAAATTGTCAGCACTTTGATAGGAAATGAGTATGATTCACAGAATTACTGTTGATGAAGATAAAATACAGAGGAATTCAGATGAGTGCCATGTGCAGTGTTATTTCTGTGGTGCGATGGAAATGTATGGCTGTTAGGTATCAACAGTTCCTGTCCTGGGAGGCTCAGAGGCAGAGTGAGGGTAGGAATTATGTCTGTACTGGGCTATCATTGAAGGAGGTGTGGTGGTTTAACACCAGTAGGCTGCTCTCTCACTTCCCCTCCTCAAAGGCCAGGGAGAGAAAATACAATGAAAGAAACCTCATGGGTTGAGATAAGGACAGGAAGATTGTTCACCAGTTACCAAGTCCAGGGCAGATTAGGTTAATTTATTGCCAACTAATAACAGACTACAGCAGTGAGAAATAAAAGCAAACTAAAACCACCTTCCTCCCATCCACCTTCTTCTACCTCCAATATGGGCTGCTCCTATAATGTCATCACTATATGGGCTGCTGCAGGGAAAGGCAACTCCACCCCAGGCAGAGCCAGTACAGGAGGACAAAGTTCGGGTTGTGTGGGCAGGTACCTCGTGTCTTCATATCCCACCTGTTCTCCTATCCATATTCAGAAGTTTAAGAATTTCTGACAAGCCATAATAGAAAAAGACATTGGCAACCTTAGATAACCAGTAGCAAAGCTTAAAGTTATTGAAATGTAGTTCCCCAAAGCTACAAGAGGACATGCAGACAACGTAGTCTGCTCTATTTCATCCTGCCAACATCTGTGCTCTCTAGGTAGTTGGCATGCAGAAGCAGTTAAACCCAAGCTGCTTTCTCTTAGTGCCTTACACTTTGCACCTTACCTGAACATCTCCAAGGGCACATCAGTTCTCTGTGAACCACACGTATGTGCCTAAATACAGTAGGTAAGGAATCTCACAGAAGGCAGCAAGCATGTGTTTGAATGCTTTGCTGGATTGCCACTAGTCATTTAGCTTTTTAGAGCCTCAATTTCCCCTTTCTGTAATGAGCTTATAGGGCTTTCCTACTTCACAGGAATGTAGTGAGGAAGATTGCTCTGGCACTCGGGTAACTGTATAGCATAAACACCTTAAACAGAGCTCCTCTAGACTACTGTTTCTCTAAACAGGCAATTTCCATCAACTTCTGTATCTTATTTACGTAAATTCTTCTGCATTTGATGAAACAGCAAGCCATACAGTATGCTTTGAAGGATCAAAAGTAAGGTCATTATCAACAAATGATCCCAAAATCACAGTCCTGTTTAAGAACGTGATCATTTTCTTAGATAAAGGGCCATGCCTGATGCATGATACCTTTGCTTTGTTTTAGTTTTCATAAAAGGAAGGGTAAAAAGTTCACAGATACAGAAAAAAAAGACTTATGTAGGTGAAGACAACATTTTTTTTGGTTGTCTGACTTTAGAAATGTGTTTTAATTTTGTTCCCTGACTGGATGTGAGACCATTGTGTGTCTTTCTAAAACGTTTACAGAGAGGAATAGAATGCTTTTTTGATATGCACGCTGAAGTTTAAGCTTTCAAAGCTTAGTTGTGGTAGCTTTTTTGACAGTGGAAAGAGAGCTGCGGGAGTGTTGTCTCACAGGTGGAATGAGGAAGAAGATTTCCTCTTTGGTTTTATTCTTAATTCTGCCACTGACTTGGTCTATAGCCATAAGTCACTTGTATCTTTCCATGTATGTCACTTCTATCTCAGCCTCTGCTTTGCTAAGAGAGATAGCAAGGTTTATGTGAAATACCACCCTGTGTACATTAAGGCAAACTGGGATTCTGCTGGGGGGTTGCTGCATTCTGCTACCTGAGTCAGTCACCTGAGTGCCAGACACTCTGCTGTAACTTCAAGAATATGTGAAGAACAGAGGTCATTTATTGTGTGTGGGCAGGAGAGGCTTTGCTTAGTGCTGTTGTGCTGTCTCTCTGTGAGAGACAGAGGTAAGTGGAACAGACTGATTTAAGAGAGAAGTGGGGATGCACAGGTAAGGAAGTCTGATAGCCTGATTCAGTCCAGGTGCTCAGAGAGGCCTGGGGACTAGAGTTGTCTGGAACTTTAGCACTGAGATCAAGGAAATCGTTAGCTCCTGTTTGATGCATGCAGTGTCCAGGATAACGTGCTTTGTGCAACTCTTTGTACACAAAAAGGCATAACCAGAACAACCCCCAGGTTTCTGAGTGTTGGTCAGCTGCAGGAGTTAAAAAATCAACATCGTCAATGCCAGAAGAGCTCTGGCTGGACCTAGGGCAACACCAATCACCCTCTCCAGGCCTACCAGCCGTTCTCTGCAGCACAGGGACAAGGCGAAGTAATGTCAACAGTGCTATTGAAGCAATGCTTAAGCAATAGCCTGGGGAAGATCCCTTAGCTCTCTTCCTGTAGGTGTCCTCATCTCCCAGTCTATTAACTAAATTGAGAATTAGTTTCTAAATACATTGAGGTTATTATACCTCAATATTAACCTCAATACATTGAGGTTGATTAGGCATAGATGTTTCTCATAATACAGCCCACCTGATAGGGCAAAGTACTCATCAAAGTGTTACTGGAGAACAGCAGTAGCTCCGCTGTTGGGGATCGATGGGTCCATCCATATCCCAGCTTTACCAAGTTCTGTGGTGTATCCCATTGCATTAGACTTGGTGCAGGCACAGAGTTAGAGTTAGGGATCTAAGAAAGAGAAATCTAAGATGTACAATAAGTGAGGGGGGGCTGAAAAGGGGTTGCCAAAATAGTTGGAAGGCTTTGGTGGAGTTTCCTCAGCACAATGTGATCTGGAGATGTGGCTGAGTTCCTGGCATAGAGCCCAGTCTAGGTCTAGAGTCAAGATTAGGGCTCTGAGAATGAGATGTTCAAGCTGTATAGTAAGAGTGGCTCAAGGGGGAAGCCGAAGTAAAGTGAGGGCTTCTGCTCAGGCTCTCCCCCGGACAGTCCTTTGCCTGGGGTGCTGAGGTGCCCCGTGGATAAGTGCCAGCCTGGGGGTAGGTGAGGGGTGGGCAGGAGTGGCTCGGGGTCCTTCTCAGCCCTCTGGCTCCTTCTGAGTTGTATTTTTTCCTAAAAATGCTAAGCGTAGGTGGTGCATGTGCCAGCACCAAGCGTGGCACCACAGCACGCGGGAAGCGTAACCAGAACCAGACGTGAACTGTGCCTGCACAGTAGCCTTCGGTGCACTGGCCGGGGGGATCCACACGAACTGAAAAGATTAGAGCTGTCAGCGCTAGACAGCAAAAGAACATGACGTGGCTGTTTTACCCTAGCACAACTGGGGTTAACACAACACAGCCACTCATTTTTCTTGGGACTGAGCTATTCTCCCGTCAAACGGAGATAAAGTTCACTGTATCCTTATAAAGGACCCCACTATCAAATTGCATTTAGAATTGCATAGAGGTCCAGCAAGAGGGCAGGGTTTACAGTTTCAGTAATGAACTTCATTTTCAAGCCTGTATCCTTTTTTTTTTTTTTTTTAAACTCATCTCTGTTTCCCAGAAATGTGTTCTGCTTTTCAGCCTTTAGTATTCATGCCTCATATCTCTAGCATGCCGAGCGATTCCAGCTCTTGTTTCTTTACTTCCTGTCCTTGCTAGTTTAACCTCTAGGCAGTCACATTGCTTCACCACTATCAGCAAGCTGTAGTTTTGTGATTCCTTGCCTCTTGCTAGCTGTTTTACATTGTTCTCTGCTGTTCATAGAATATTTGAATCTAACATTGCTGTGACTTCAAGTGAAAGGAAGTGACTAACACCAAGGAACAGAAGAGATCACTCTTTGTTTGACGTCAGATTGCATGAATGTTGCAGTGTATTGATAGAGAGTGCAGTGCTGCTGGAGTGCTAGTTCTTAAGCATACATAAAGCTGTGGTTACATGCATTTCTTCTTGTTAGGGACTTCCTGGCAATGTCTTGAAAAGGCAGCCCCTTGACAAGAATCCCTTTGACTGCACTTTGGCTGGAGCAGAGTTAAGTCAACCCTGAAGAAAATCACAAGTTCAGTAGTAATCTTTTAAATACTTCCATTTCTTTTATGTCATTTTAATTATTACTGACACTTTAAGGCTGATTAGAAATGCTAAGTTACAACCCCAAGAAAAAAACACCTCCGTTCTCTTACAAGAACAGTGTCTGGGGGATGAGAATTCGCAGTTGCAAATGAATAGGCATCAGCATGAAGTAAGGAAGAGAGTGAGGTCTGGTTCCAGCTTTTGGCCTTGTTATTGAAGACACTACTTTGACAGGAGTTTAAAAAATGTGGGCACCTGTCCTCTGAGAGCTCCACTGCGGCAAGTAGTTACCGTTAATCCTCCCTTCGCTGAGTCACCGAACAACCACCAATGAAACCACTTGGACTTAAAGTACATCAAAAGCACGTTTAGTCTTTAGCTTAAAGTGGAAGCTGGCTATTATGGATAGTAGTTCCTAGCTATAGTCTGACCTAACTATTGCTCTCTGTCATGTTCCCTGCTGGAAATTATGTCCATCCAGTCCTGTGCTTTCAGTGAGACGGCTGTGTTGTCACTGCTTCTGTTGTGATTGTCAGTTCAGCAGTTAACACCTTTAATCTGTCAACACAAATATAACTGGGATAGGAATTTGGTTTTGGGTTTCCAGTGGGTCATGGGAAATGAATTTATTGTTTGTAAGCTGTGATTTGAGATGGTTCTGTGTCTATGCTGAACTCTTCTGTCACAGCATATATGCATTTATCGGAAGATCCCTTTTGGCTGGCCAAGGCATCCATGAGGCATGAGCCAAACGTTGGCTGTAGGTGCAAGGTCATGGTTGAACAGATAAAGCCTGTACTTGTGGATAACAGTAAGCAGTTACTCAAATCTCCCTTCTTTTTTATTATAAATCCCTTTTTAGTTCATATTCCAGGACTCCCACTGGGCTATGACTGTGCTTCAACTTGTTTTTCAGAAGAGCCCCTAAAAGCTGGCTCTGCTGGCTAAAGGCAGCTCTTTCAGTCTCAGGGGGTTTCTTTCTCTCTGGTTGTTCTTTTAGCGTACATTCCCAAAGCCTTTATTCCAGATCCTTGCATGGGCTCTTCCTGGGGCTTAAGGGATCAAGGCGCTGCAGAAAGGAGGGTGTTAAAGGGGAGAAGGTTAGCAGCGGGCTTCAGTAGAAGTATTGGTGTTGCCTGGCTTGAGAGTGGCTCTTTCCCCAGTAACTTTATTGTCCTAGACTCACAAGAGGTGCAGCAGTAGGTGACAGGCCTGACGGCGCAGTGCGTCCTTTCAAGTGGAGGAGAGACAGTATTTCTTTCAGGCCAAATACAGCTGCTTTCACAAGTCTCTTTCTTCTGAAGTGGAGAATCACCAGTGTTACTCCACTGCTGGGGAACCGGACCAAAACAGCAACCTGGGAGCAAGGGATGCAACATAGTAAAGCTGTGGACTGCTGCGCTATAAATTCAAGCAGAGCCAGGAGCATTCACAGGCACTGGAATGCAACCGTTGGTGCTGGCAACCTCGCCAGCACATTCCTCAGAGTGAGTTTGTCCTGTTCCAACCAGCAGTTTACCCAACAGCTCCTGGATGCGGGTTGGCAGTTAGAGAAGTCAAAGAACTGTTCCCAAAAGGCAGGTTGCTGCAGCCATCAGGTTGGGTCTTCTGAGTGGGTCACTCCCATCTGGTCTCCAGATCCAGAAGCTTGTCTGCTGATATGACCTGGAGGAGTCTCAGGATTGTCTTAGAGATTTGCGGAAGTGGCCATTTGAAATACAGTTTTGGAGATACTAAGGCAATCGTTAATTATTACAGATAGTTCATCGTTGTGTAATACTTAATGTGCTTTACTGTGATGTTATGGCTTTCAGAACTGTAACAGCATTAAAGAGCACGTGAAAAAAACAGACAGTTTCCTTAATTTTCAAATAAACAGACTGTTTGCATGTATTCAGTGTTTTGCCCTGTAAACCTTTAGCATCCAGTAAATCAGAAGTTGGACGAGATTAGAGAAATTCATGAAACTAAATTATCAAGGGCTACTAGATACAAAGACTGTAATTGTTGCTCAGGAAGGTTCTGAGTTGCCTTTGGAGGCCAGGAGAGCATTTAGGGGAAAGAATCACTGCACATTTGTTGCTATTCACTTCTGCTATAATCTTCCCTGGGCATTTTTTTACAAAGTTTGTATTTTCAAAATGAATGTTTGTTTGACCTTGAATAACCAAGCCTCCGAAACATTGTGTCAGGCAGTCTTGGCCACTGATGTGTGTGAGGTATGTGTGTTGATGCATGCAGCCCTGTTCAGTCTGACTGAATTTCAGTGTCAGGCCAGGAAACACAACACGTGTACAGTCTGCACACGGTCCGGGCTTGGCAGGCTTCTGGAGTCCAGCACAGCTCTGCCCTTGACCATGCAGCAAGTGCCAGACCTTGAGGAGGAAGCAGAAGAGGGGAAGTCAGACTTGGCTCTGAGGCTGACAGGTGTCGCCTTTTGAGTACTTGACAAGGAAATAGAGCCTGAGGTCCAGGAACTGAGTATCACTCGTCTCTTGGTCACCTGAGGCTGTAGGAGTGGGGACAGGTAAAGCAAGGAAAGAAAAGTGCCGATTGCTTTTTGGCAGGAGCAAAGGGTCTGCTGGGGGTTGAGTTCAGAAGGGTTTCTTTTGGACTTGGGTTACCCCTTGGTGGTGGCTACCTGGCTTTGAAGGACTGCGCTTCCTCATTCCAGAAGGTGGCAGAAACTGGGCAGAGCTGCTGGAAAAAAAAAAAAAAAGAAAAAGAAAAAGAAAAAGAGAAAGAAAAAGAAAAAGAAAAAGAAAAAGAAATGCCTCTGCAGCAGATGCAGTTTTAATAATAAGGCACTGCCTGTGCTCTTGGGCAGCTCAGAGGATCTCTGTGACCAATTAAAGATCCCACATGGTTTGGGGACTGCATGCTTTTTGGAGTTGGTATTGCTCTGCAGCACTAAAGAGGCTGCACCAGGGACTGCCAGCTGGGAAGGATGTGTGTACATGACGTGGGGCTTGGGAAACCAGCGTGAGGAGATGAGTGCCGTCCATGTGACGGGAGCACCTGCAGGCACGTGACGGGAGAGCCATGGGTCTCAGCCTTCTGTAATTCATCCCGGAGCCTGAAGTGACAGAAGGGGTGGTCGCTACTGGTGTACGGTATCCAAAACACTCTGCCTGAAGAACATACAAGAAGTGGAAGTACCGTGAAAGCTGCTGGTGCAGACAGAGAAGGAGAGGATGGTCAGAAAGGAAGCCAAGATACAGTTAGCCCCGTGACTGTGGCACCTGGACTTGGGTTTTGGTTTCTTGATTTCCAGAGGGGAAGATCTCTGAGGCTGAAGGACCAAATCCATTCTTTTTTGTTTCAGAGCCATTCTGGCTGCAAGCATGAAGCGCTGGAGATGTCCACACTGAAATCTTTCTGTGCTTAAAAAGCTTTTCAAATTAATTTAATTGTAATTAAAATAGGACTCCCTGCCCAGACACTGATGGAAGTCCTTTAATCTGTAGCAGACAAAAAGCAGATGTTTCTTTGTGCATTATTTACTTTATGTCCTTTCTACATTGACCCTGGTGCACCACTAGAAACTGGTCTGTTTCTCTTTGTGAAATGCTGCTGCATCCATCTGCCCTTTGATATTGAGACCAGTGGCTCTCCTTTTTATGTAAAGAAGAACATCTTAAGGTTTTCTCGAATTAACATTTTTCATCATGCCACTATCTTTCTTGTAATGACTTCTGTGAAGTCCATGCATTGTTAACTTTGGGTTGGAGTCTAGGTGAGGCTTGTGGTGAATAAAGCAGAGGTAAATTAAACCAAAGAGATGAAATGTCCTGTGCTGGTACAGCTACCGCCACATGATTTGGAAAGGGACTACAGCACTCCTGGTATCTGTGATTTCTTAACCCACCAGGAGCCTTGGTCAGGACTGTGTATTCTAATATTTGCCACTGCACTGTCCCACTTTCAGAGAGCTCTCTCACAGGATTTGCAGGAGGTGGCAGTCACTGAACTGTATTACTTGTTGTAAACATTTCTGTTCCCCATATCTCTGCTTTTTCCCGTTATACTATCTGTAGTTAGCAGCTGTTTAGGCTGTTTGTGTCTCTGGAAGAATGCTCAACACTTATCTGTCAGCTCAGATGTTTTTGGGCATCTTCCAACATTGTCTTGGCAATCCTATAGTACTGGATTGTACAGTACAGTAGCATCCTGTACAGCACTCAGGTCTGAGTAGCCAATTCAGATTTGGGATATAAAAATAAGGGAGAAAAAAAGTCTTGCTTATGAAAATTGTAATCATCTAGGAATCTATTGCTGACAAAAATTTATGTGCATTTTCTAATTTGATAAGCTTAAAATGTCTTACTCCAATGTGTCAAGAAACAAAATTAAATGCATGATGTAGAAAAGAAGGGAAGCATGTGCATGAAATTCTAAAAATAGTTTATTCTCTACTGAAATAATGATATATAGCACTCATCCAGCTCAGCTCAGGTATTCTTATGCTACATATTTAACATCAACAAAGATTAATATTCCAATTCTGAATGTGGGAAAGCAGGGAGTTTTTCCATTCCCATTGCTCATTCATGAGAATGAGCAACGGTTGAATTTTTGCAATTTCTGCCCCACATTCCAGCTGAGTAAGTTTTGTGACTGTGATATCAGTGTGTCCCTAGAGGAAAGGGTGTAAAATTCTGAAGAAAGGAGCCATTTACAGTACCACTCTGTGGGAAAGTGGTTAAGGATAAATAATACAACAGCTCCAAAGGGAATTGTGCAAGAGCCTGCAAACACCATTTCTTGAAAGGATTTGAATGCTGGGGAATTTCCAAAGTAAAACATCAGTGAAAAATGAGCAGGACAAAAAAAAAAAAAAAAAAAAAAAGAAAAAAAAAAAACCCCAAAAAACAGAAGAAAAAAAAAAAAAAAAAAAAAAAAAAAAAAAAAAAAAAGGACAGAAAGCAAACCCCAGAAGACTGAATTTCTCCCGCCCTGGATGCCATTCCTCCAGTTTTTGGTGAAGAAAGCAAACACTTTTTTGTGTTCTTGCACAAGAAAAGGATTATTTCACACAAACTCCCAGGACCATTCAGAAGGAAAAGAGTCATTATGAAGCAATCCCTGAGACTAAAACAGAACTAGGAGCCTAGTCTGTGGAAAAGTAGTTGCACCATCAGCAAAACCCCTCTTATTTTGCAGCAGGCCATGGCAAGGGCTGCTTGTAGAGCTGCTTTCTCTATTTCTGTCTGCCTTTCTTTTGCTCTGGTTGTGAAGTACATGAGGATCATAAGGGCAGTTAAGAACCTGTTGTTCTCAGCTTCCTTGGTTGAGAAACCCAGCTTGTGCTGCATTTGAGTGCGTATGTGCTGGTTCTCATTAGATCCTCATTGACTTGCAGCGCTCACACATCTGACTTGTATTGTGGGGGCTTAACCTCCCTGAGGAGCTGGAAGTGCAGAGGGCAGCTGTACTGAGTGCTTGGGCTGTGTTTAAGCTGGGACTCGTGAGAGGGGACTGCGTGGCAAGCCTGCGTGAGCCCCTTCAGCATCGTGTGGCTTCCCAGAGAGACATGTCCCATTGGTCCCTTCCTACCATTTCTGCACCAGCTCTGACACTTGTCAGAGCTCCTGCATGAGCTCATTCATTTTACTTTCACTAGAACAGTACCTAACAAAGGAAAGGTAATCATATTTTCTGAGTTAGCAACTTGAATTATCAAACAAGGGCTAGATTTTGCTTAAGGGGGGATACCACAGCTGGGAGCGGGTCGGGGTGGGAAGGGAGAGCAAAGCCCTCTCAGTGGCAGTGAGCTGCTGGGGCGGCTCAGCTGTCTCCTCCATCTGCAGTGTGAGCGGATGCCAGGTAGGAAGCAGAAAACGGCTATGGCCAGAAATATTCACATAAGCACATGAACAAAAGGTAGCCCCAGGCCCTGCCGTGCTTAGCCAGAGAGGTGGATATCACTGGATTCCTGAGAGCTGGTAGGATGCGGTGCGGAACTCCAGCGGGGACGCTGTGTGTATGCTCTTGTTTCTCAGAAAGGGCTGCAGGGATAGGAAGAGAAGGGGCCTGCCATTCTCTCAGAGGAAAGAGGGATCTGTTTGGCTCTTTTTGTTTGTTCTCTGAGCATTCTTGCTCGTTTTGGAGAGGAGATGAAATCCAGATGCTAGTCCTGGTCTTCATTCCTGACTCATGGATTTCAGTGTGATGAAACACTTGGAAAGGCTTGCTGTGCTCAGCAGTACAGCTCTGACATTTACCTGGGAATCCCAGAAAAGCCTGGTCTCATTTTTTTTTCAGTTCTCATTTTGGGGGATTTTTAAAAAAGTTATTTCCCTTCCTTGCTCTTCTTTCTGAGACCATTAGATTGTTTTCAAATGGTCTCTTAAGACAAAAGTCCCTATTGTTTCTATATACCCTTAACTAAAATAAAGTATTTCAACAGAAAAAAAAAAAAAACAAACAGTTGCACCAGCTGCACTAACATCCTGAGGCAGACGTAGCATCGCAGTTGCTTGGGGCTCAGTATGCACAGCCCATGGAGCGTTCACCCTGTATCTCCTGCGTGGTCTTAGCAAGGATCAGCCGACTGCGGGAGGCAGGAGCATGGACCAGGGACCCAGTGTGTGGGGAGGGCAGGGAGTGGGAGCTGGGGGAGTTAGGCACAGGACAGTCTGCTTTGTGGTGGTGGAGTTAGGAAGCAGGGTGACAGGGGCTGGAGAGGCAGGTGGAGGGCTTGGGAAAGGACAAGCAGGCAAACATGTGGTGTTTGCCATGGTTTAAATACTGTTACTCACATCTCCATTTCCTGCTTGAGGCCCTGGACCGTCTCCGGGAGGCCGCGCCTGAGCAGGGCTTAGCCCTGAGGAGCACAGTGGCTCCCTTGTGCCCGTACTGCTCTTGGCCCCAGACAGCCCGGCCCAGCTCACAGACAGGTCTTTCAGCCTCCCCTGGCTGGCTGTGATGAAACCAGAGGAGTTTCCAAAGCCCCTGTGGGAGGTTAAAGAGGACAGCTCCAGCTGACCTAAGGGCTCACCACTGCAGGGAGGTCCCTTTGAATTTCCCCTCTGTACTTGTCACACCTCTCACCAGCAATTCAGCTTTTACCAGGCTCCTTTAGTTCAACTCCTTGCGAGCTCCCAGGGCTCAGCTCTCACAGCAGATCACAGTAATTCAGGTGTCTGAAAAAGGGAAGGATAACTCCTTTAATCTGTTCGCACCACTCCTGAAGGCTCCCAGTATCTGCTGGCCTGGTTTGCAGCATGAGCACAGTGTGGTGCGTGGTCAGCCTGGCTCCCACCGCAGAGCCTGTGCTGAGCACGGTGTTACTCTGCCCAGGTGCAGACTTTCGCCCTGCTGTTTGCCCAACATCGTGAGGTTTCTGTTAAAGTTCATCAAGGTCCCTGTGGATGCTGCTCTGCTGCTCGTCCTGTCAGCCACTCCCCTTAATTTAGTCTTAGCCACAGATTTGCTGAGATGGCACTTTGGTCCTCATATTTTCCTTTTTGACTTGCCCCCACTGTATTTCAACCAGTATGCCTTTTTCTGAACATCCTTCTAGAGTCTGGGGGCATTAAAGAGCTCAGGATGTGGGCATGTTGCTTTCTTCACCCTGTAAAGATCCCTGGGAAAATCACGCATCTGCTTCCTCAGCTGGTGCGCTCCCCTGGCACGCTCAGAGTGGCTCTGCAGCCTTGTGCCGTGCTCTGCACGGCAGACCAAGGGGCTTCCAGGCTGAAGAGGAGCCACTGAGCAAACCCTGGTCAAGGCTCTTGAACTGAACGTGGCTGTGAGCACTTGGAAGTGCCTTTCTGCCTTATAAGCTCCTCTGCTCCTGCATCAGCAGTGCTGAGCTGTGCAGGTCAGAGGCAGCCAGTCTCCGTATACCTGTCCTACTGAGAACGAGCAAGGCCTCACTCGGGCCCTCAGCCAGCGTGGAGCGGAAAAGCTCTGCTGATAACTGTGCAAACCCCCAGCTTTTGCTCAGCTGGGAACCTGGCTTAGAAGATGCTGAACAGCTTGGTGTCCAACATGATTTTTAAACAAATACTTTGGGTTGTAAGTCTGATTATTGGCTCCATTGTCTTGGCAAGTGTCTTGTTCATTAGAAAATTATACAGAGGCAGATTATTGAGTGGGATGGGAATTTTTTAGTTAAATGCTTGAACTCCAAAATATAAATGGGTCAAACTGTGATTCTTATTTTCTAGCCAGTTCTGCTAACCCAGGCAAATCTGGCAGACCTTGCCTTGGCTGCAGAACGTGGGACTCCTTTGAACAGAAGTTCATGCCTCCCCTGACAGCACAGAAGAGACTGTACCACTGCAGCACAAGAGGGCAGTAAGCTGGAGTGCCAGCCTTTGGCATGGGGAACCCAGCACTGGACGTGGGCTTTTGCAGACTGGGATCCCAGTGAGTGCCAGGAGCCTGGGTGGGAAGCTGACTTGCAGGAGATCTTTTGAGTTGGAAGATCTTCATTTGTTGCAAGTGCTGGCAAAGCAGATGTTTATTGTTTGAACTCTCACAGTATTGTCTCAGGATTGAACAGGGCTGTTAGCAATTCACCATCATGTATGTAGGGTACGGCATCTAAAACATCCCTAAAAACGGATGTTTGCTCAGAAAGCGTGTGGTTTTGAGCCATATTCTCTGTTTATTGACTTCATTATAGCATCACAATAATTACTTTCGACTTCAATAGTGTTTTGCTGTATTTAATAACAGAAAAATTCTGCTGGAATAATTCCACTGGTGGTGCCTCACTGAGATCTTATACAACATATTATGACAGCTGTATATGTTGTTATATATAGGTACATGTGCATTTCGCTATAAAATGCATTTTATTTACTACTGTCAGTGAATTTAGTACTTTCAAGTCAGTTAAAACCATCCACAGATATCCTTTGGGGTCACTACCATAGTACTTTGGCCTAATTTAGTCAAAACAGAGTTCAAATAGAGTTTATTCTTGGTGTCTTTGGATGCACACAAGGCTCCCTTTTGTTTTCTAGTGTCAATTTTTTCAGCTGCTGTAGTAATTATACTAATGAGGTTTAGTCTTTAAAAAAATATTTCCTGCTGGATTTGCTCCAAAAGAGCACTAAAGAGTTAAACACTGAATCAGAAGGTTTCACTGTTAATCTTATCTTGAGCATGGCTGTGCTGTTACAGGAAGAATTGAATGCTCTTGCTGTGCAGCAAACTGTATCTAGATGTACTCATTGAATAACGTTAACAGAGAAAAGTTTCCCTTGGGCAGTGGGCCTGTGCCTTGTGTCCCACCAAGCAGAGCTGCACAAGTAATTGACTTTCAGTATGTTGATTGAACTATAGAATAGAGGATGTTTTCGTCTGGGTTCAGCACAACATTTATTTCAGGCATTACTTTGTAACCAACCAGGAAGGAAGAAGGAGGAAGCAGCTCTGCCTTTAACCTGGGAAAATTCAACAAAGACGTGGGAGTCCCTGGGATTGATGGGTCCTTTTGATGACTTCAGGGATGTGAGAAGCAGTGTGTGTCCTGTGACAGTCCCACTCAGGTGCTTTCTCTTAGTTCATACTAACAGCCCACAAAGAGGGATCCCCTACAGTGGGAAACTGAAAATTATAATGGCTGGTGTTTTATAACTCTTTCACTTATATGCTGGAAAATAGACCCAGAGTAGTGTTGGACTGTTGATACGTGTCCTCTTTGAGCTGTAGGTTTGCCTCCCAGTCATCCATCACAGCCCTGTTGCTGATGCTGCACTCCTACCACATGGGATCACCCATGCTTGTGATCACCCTCAAACCCTTTCAGCGCTTGCAGGAGGAATCTGTTTAACCATTACTGCTGCAGTCAGAAGCATCTTTTCAAGATTTGAGATGAAGTAACACCAAGTTTCTCAGCTAGAACCAGAAGAGTTGTTCCCTGGGATGTTTTGAAATTAACAAGCCGATCAGAAAGCCTTGATTCAGAAGATATTTAAATGTTAATCTCAGTGGAATGTAAGTCTATGTGTAATTTTAGAGTGTTTCCATTTCTGATTTCAATAACAAAAGAAGCAGGGTTTGGCTTTCCTGAATTAGAGGAGATTATGGGCTTAGTTTTCGTCACGAATACATGAATAAGAAGTTCTCCAGTACCAAAATTTGCAGTTTCTGAGTATCTGTTTTTCCAGATGTCTAAAAACTATACAAATTTGATTTTCATGGGATCAAAACCATGGCCATCAATAAAGAAAATTTGTTCGTGTGCAAAGGAAATCAATGTGCAAAGGTTAGGGTTTCCCAGCTTCTGAAAAATTGTACTGAGACAAATACATCATGAGCACCAACATCTGTGGTCCATGTCCTTCTTTAGGTCTCTTGAAGATTTGAACAATAAATTCCCAGCATGTTGCCTATGTTTTTGTAATTTGATTATCGTATAGAGACAACTGATGTTCCTGGGTTATAAATAAGCGTGATTGGAGGAGGAGACAAACAGTGTATGAAGTGCATCCAGTTTGGCTTTGGCTGCGTGTTCTTGGAAACTTTCCTAGACTCTTGTCCAACCATTTAAACTTAATTTAGAGTTGAGAAATGGAAAATGCACTTCTTATTTATTACAGTAAGAGCACAGTGACTGCAGACAATGCTCTGCAAGCAAACACCAGCAGAAAGAGGCATCTTTTTGAGTATGTTGCAATGTAATTTGAATAGTGCACGCATTAATCTCAGTGGAACGTGAGTCTATAGAACACATTATGAGTTTGGTGTGTGTTTAGGGTTCTTTAGTTTATTTTTTCTAAAAAGATTAGATGAAGAGTGATAAATTGAGAGCCAGTATCTTAGTCAGCTTTTCTTTGCTAAGTAGAAATGCCTGGCTTTCTGTCCAGTGATGTTCTTTTCCTTCCCTTAATCAACGGAAAACTGCACTGAAGGAAAGGAGGCGTGGAGTAAACACAATGCTTGCAATGCCATTCATGCCACAAACCTACCCTTTTGCTGCAGACAAGGCAGCAACCTTCTTTTCTTTAGTCTGGCCCTGTACTGCCATGAATCTTGCTTCAGCAAAATGATCCCCACCAACCCAGCCCAACGGCTGAGAGCCGCAGTAACCTACCTGCAAGGGGAATTTCCTCCCAGCTCCTCCACTCTCTACTTATGCTATGCCCTTAACATCTGAGGTTCTGGACCCCTTAGTGATTTATGGCCATCTGTAAGATAACTGTGGTGTTTGTGTTAACCTTATCGATGCCCATACTTCAGATGTTAAATAATTTTCAAATTTTCAAATTTGGTCTCTGTTGAAGAGTTGGAAAAAGATGTGACAGGACCCCAAACAGTCCAAAGGACAATGTAAAGATACTGTGCCTGTTTATTAGTTAATAAATGGTAACTCTGTTAATGATTGCAGTTCTAATTAAAATATGCAGTAAGATATGAGATCTAGATGATTGATTTTCATAAATATAGTGAAATATGTTTTAAATCATTAAATGGTATTAATATGTTGCTATAACTTTATAATACTAAAATATGTTTACTTAACAAGATGATATATATTAATAATATATTAACTATTATTTTGTAATCTATAACATTTATCACAATCTATTCATAATATATTTATTATAATAGGCTGTTATAGTTTAATATTAATCAATGAATATTAGTTGCTGTTATTATATACTATTCTTATTCCTTTAATAGTATCTCCCATAGTTTTCCCTGAATTTGATATACTCCAGTCTTGAAGTCTTCTGTGTTTTCTCATGACAATGGAACTTTATTGGACTGCATACCTTTGTTTTCACTGACAACTAGACGCTGAGGTGCTATTGTAAATCTCCATAAATGTATTTTGGCCTCTAAGGATCTTTAAATACCTGAACTCTTTTTCATGCAATATAGAAAGCCCTTCACACTGGCAGAGGAGGACCAGAGAGTCAGTGAAATGCTGTGTGTGGAGAGTTGTGCCAAGGCAAACTGTGCTCCGAGACAATGATGATAAATGTGAAAGTATGAAGAAACAAACAGAAAAATAGAGGTCACAGTCCTGGGCCACAGCATGTGAACAGCTAAGCTGTGCCTCACATGGGAACATCAGTGCAGACTTTGCAGCATAATATGGTCGAAGTTGAGTATTGCACCGATAAGAATGTAAAGGTTATACATTAAAAGAGAGAAGGAGGCTCAGTCTTCATTCATGTATGCAAAGGACTAATGGGTTTGCCTGTAGGAATCGTCTGTTGGAATAGATCAGAACCACATCTTGGCATTTGCAGAAGTGATCTGGGCATAACATTCTCTGGTCCCTTTCTTGCCACTTCCGGGTCTCCTCCTTGGCAGCACAAGGGTTATTTTCCAGGTACAGATGTTTGATTTTCTGGACTGAAAACCAAATTTGAAAGAATTCTGGAGACTGCAGTTAACTTCTCCATGGCATTTGATGAAAGCAAATGGGCAAAATCCACTCGAGTCCCTTGGTACTGAGTGGCCAGGGTTTCCAGCCCTGCTATGAAAAACTGCCATAACCATTGATTCTTTAAGTGTTACAGAATAATTTGTAAAAAAAGAAAAAAGAAACATGAATACCGTGTGCAGTTTTGGGTGCCACAGTATAAGAAAGATATAGATAGAACTGTTGGAAAGTGTCCAAAGGAGGGCTACTAAGATGGTGAAGGGCCTAGAGAGCAAGACATATGAGGAGCGGCTGAAGTCTCTTGGTTTGTTCAGCCTGGAGAAGAGAAGACAGAGGGGAGATCTCATTGCGATCTACAGCTTCCTCACGAGGGGGAGCAGAGGGGCAGGCAATGATCTCTTCTCCCTGGTGACCAGCAATAGGACCCGAGGGAACGGCATGGAGCTGTGTCAGGGGAGGTTTAGGCTAGATATCAGGAAAAGGTTCTTCATCGAGAGGGTGGTTGGGCACTGGAACAGGCTCTCCAGGGAAGTGGTCACGGCACCGAGCCTGACAGAGTTCAAGAAGCATTTGGACAACACTCTCAGACACATGGTCTGATTTTGGGTTGCCTTTTAGGGACCTAGGAGTTGCACTCAATGATCCTTGTGGGTCCCTTCCAACTCGGGATATTCTATGATTCTATGAAAGCCATGTAGGGACTGAGAAATTTTATGAGATCTGTGATGTTTTGCAATGGGATGAAATGAAGAGTCACATTAGAGCTGTGAAGGCTTGTTACACATGCCAGGTATATTTGCCAAGACAGAGATGTGGAGACCAAGAAACAATTCTGCAGGGACCATGGTCTATCTTGGACAAAACCATGTATTTTTCTTGGACCATTCTCACTTCCCCCGTATAACCTTACGGGAAGATATAACTACAAGAAAACACAGTCTTGTCTATCAAATCCATTTCTTGAGATATGATACATGAAATAGTACTACTTAGCTATGAGATGCAGTTTAGTTGGTGCAAGTTCAAAGTCTGTACTGAAATACAGGTGTAAATGTGCCCCGGTTAATCCCCCTTCTCCCAAATCTAGCTGGAAAATGATCACAGATAACAAGTTTTATAAAGACAGCAGGCAGATACAGAGCCGTATCTCAAACTTTTTGTGTGCAAGAAGGAGAAATGTGTAATTAAGAGGCTCTTGAAGAACTAGCTGGGGCTGTTTGTGCTGTGTAGGGATTCATGCTGCTCATCCCTGCTCTGCTGGGAATCAGCTCTGCCTTACTCATGGCCACTCTCTTTCCAGGTGCTGTGGTTGCTGACTGATACAGGCTGGACCCCAGAGCTTTTAGCTCTAATGTTTTGCAGAACTGCAGAAACATGCTGTTTTATTAAAGCAACTTTGTTATGTTCTTTTACAGAAGAGGTATGGTGTGGACATTGGCAAGAGTTAGTGATTTTTAAAAAGTCATTAAGCAAGGCTAGAATAAACTATAAGGTAAAGTAAGAGTAAATATGAAGGTTCCAGCTTTATATTTGTTATGTGCTTAGCTTTTACTTCTTTGGGTAATCTTAAGGAAAGGAAATACCCCGTGTGCAATGTAGGATTGATGCTGTGATTTTCCCAGTGATTCACCATGTAGGCTGCCTTTGTTTTGTAGTTTGCTCTATGTGGCAAGAATGTGAAGACAGGGAGGCTGCCTGAAGCCAATAAGCAGTGTGGAGATTTCACTTTGAAGTGCTCCAGCAGTGAATGCGTTAAACATTTTCATCAGAGATTTAAAAAAAAAAAAAGCAGGGGGGCATATGGAGGATTTGCCAGAAAAAGTTTAGCTTGTAAAAGAGAGTGACAAGCCTCTCACATGTAAGAGAGCAGGAAAGAAGGAGTACACCATTTCCTTTTTATCAGCTTTTAATCTTAAAAAATATAATTCTCAGTCACAGGGGGCAGAGCCCACTTCAGTGAGACCTCCCTCCCAAAACTGCCGGGATCCTCTACTTCCACCCTGAGCAAAGCAGGCGCCTTTGCAAAAGGAGTGAAAGCGTCCCAGCTGCCTCTGGCGGTGTAGGAATAGACATGTCTACAGGAAGGATCTGTTGCCTGGTGCTGCTGACCCTCGGGGCGCTGGCGGTGGTGGTTGTGCTCGTGGTCATCCTGACTCAACCCAAGTGTGGTCCTCAGCACTACCTGCATGGTGCCGTGGCTGCTGACACCGAGACCTGCTCTGACATTGGCCGGTATGTACACAGACCTCTCGGTTTGTCACTTTACGTGTTGCGTATGTCATGGACTCGGAGTGGCAGACAGGTACACGTACTGACTGTGGGAGTGAGCCGGGTTTCTGCCCCGTCCCCACTCCTGGGGCTGAGGAGCAGCGCTGCTCCCTGGGTGCTTTCTGTCAGCAGTGGAGCAGCTGGGAGAGCAGAGCCTGTGCAGCTGATGCTTATCTTAATTATCTAATGTCACATAAGTAGCCTTTGGGAAGGTACAAATATTTATAGTGTACAAATGCAAGGTTGTTTTTAACAGGGGAAGCAGGAAATTAACTGATTACTTCATGGTGGTAAGTCTGTTGGATAAGTGGCTTAGAAATCATTTCAGGAAGAAGCGAAAGGGGCTAGCAGAGAGCTGCAGCCAGGCTTCAGCAGAGGCAAGGAAAGCAGGCGGACTGAAGGGGTAAAGGGGAGTGGGCAGCCCAGCCTTTAGGGTGTGCATTTCTGGACCAAAGCCTGCAGCAGGTATATTTGCTATTAAGAAAGACACTCTGTATTGGAAAGCAAGGAGTAGGTGTAATTGAAAGTCAACCGAGACAGTGTAAGTACAGAAGACATGCATTGCTTAGAAGGAAAGATGTAGGTGTAAGAAAATCCTCTAGCTGCCCAGGCTGTAACACTTCGGTTTGCATAACAACTTTTCTCTCAAACATTTTAACTCTTATGCTATTATTTTACTAGTGCTGTTGCTTCAGTTCTTCCATACATGAAAGTACAAGGATGGAACTTAAACCTTCACAAGCTACATGCAGCACACATAGATGCCGGAGCTCTGTGCTCTGCCTTGTGGCTGGAGGAGTGAGACAAGAGTCAGTGTCTTTGTACCACACTTGCTGAGTTCCATGTGTGGTTTGTGCAGTGACATGCTGACACAGCAGTCGTGAGTAGCTGTGTGTTGTGGCTGTATGTATGTCGAGAAATGCGAATTTTACACTACACCACAGGTTAGATCCTCAGAGGGAAGAAGAGGTATCTTTTAAAGCAGTAATAGTGGAAATAGAGGAAAATTATCAGACTACCCAAAGAATCTTCTGGAGAAATTACAGCATTTAGTTTGCAGCTATTGCAGTTTTTAACTTGAAGCAGTGTAGAATCAGCTGGAAGGCACTGAAGTGAGAGCCACAGAAATGTGTAATCAGGTCAACAGTTGAGATGCTTTGGCTACCTGGCTTACTGCTGCTGTTGTCTGTCTCCTTCCCTTCTCTCTGCAGGAAGCTCCACCTGCTCCTGTAGCCTCAACCACTGCTGTAGCTGCACCTTCAGCGAATGTGCTGACAAGGTCTGTGGAGTCCCTCTGGTTTGACAGACCACCTTAGCTTTTCTACAGATAGTTTGCCAGCGATCCCCACAAAATTACCCCCTTGCCCCAACTTCCCATCACACAGTTCTCCCCCTTTTCCCCAGCCTGGGGGATCTGAACATCACATCCCACTGCTCCAAACAGATCAGCTCTCTCCGCCTGTCCTGCCAAGCGCTCTGGATCTCCCAAGCCAAGACCATTCTCCTCCTTCACCTTGGCTCTGCACGCATCCTCTGCCTGCTGGTTAGCTGTATTCCCCCACTGCTGTACCCCTGCTTTTCCTGGTACTCTTCGCCTCCAGACTTTCTTGGAAACCTTTGTGCTCATTTAGTGGTGTCCTTATACTTGGAATAAACCAAACTTCTGTGCTCTTCTCCCAGCTTGAGCTGTCTGTTGTTGTTTTTGCAATGGATCATAATAAAAAGAAAATGGTTTATATAAATGTTCATCTGCAGCAGAGCTGGTGATTAGAAGCTTTGTGTAACATTTGCACTTTTCTTTGTCACTGTCCTATTTCTTTCTCTGTCCCCACTGGCCCACAGTGGTAGCTTATAAGGAAGGGACATCTTTTCTCTGGGGGAAGCTTACTGCATGCTCTGTACAGTGTGTGATCTTGTTCATTTTCTCCCAGGCACTTCTGTGGTGTTATATCTATGTCACATTTTAGCTATTAGCACGATAGTCACCACTAAATTAATTCTCACAGCAGTGGGGAAGAAAATGATGTTATCTCAGCTGTATAAGTAAGGAAGTCTAGCACAGAAATTATACTGTGTGGATGCCACGTGAGAGTCGCTTTGACCATGGTCTCTGCCTTTCAGAGCAGCCCACGCTGCTCAGCGCGCATCTGTCACTGACCTCCCTGCAGCTGTGTGGGGTGAGGGCTTCTGCGGTCCCATGGCTCTGCATGGGAGCACCAGATGAGGAGCACATAGTGACCTCCTGCTGAATCCTGCATAAAAAAGATTTGAGCCTCACACGGGAATTTTGTCACAGCAGTAGCAATAAAATCCAATTTCTCAGAGGAGTCTTAGCCACTGGGTCCTGCTATTGCCACCTGTGAGCTCCCACTTCATTTGCCATTTAAGTTCAGTGACAAAGCGAGAGCTGGGCAAAGCCAAGCATCTCTTTGCACAACCTTGCACCTTCCCAGACACTGCCCAGCCAGCCAATTGAGTGTTTTTGAGATTACAATAGCACTGTTGACTTCTTCTGTTCAGAAATAATTAAACTTCCAAAATCATGAGACTGAGGAGGGAGGAAGCAAGAAGAAACAATTATTTGTGGGTTTTTCTTTTTCTTACTAAGTACTGTATTTAGATCTTCACTCTTTTTCTGCAATTATGCAAACATTTGCAATTTTTTACACTGGCTCTTTGGACTTGAACTGATGTAAAGAGTTGGGGAGTTAGGAGAGCAGTTGTGAATGATGAGATTCCCACTGGCACAAAAGCAGGGACCTGTACTGCCGTTCCTGAGTCCATGCTGGGCCCTTTGCTACCTGTGCTGCTGCTCTCTTCTGCCTAATCTCTGCCTCACGCCCAGTTCTGTGGCTGCTCCTTCCATGTACCCACCTCCCTGAGCTGGTGTTTGAGCCCGTGCAACCACTACTTTTGCTCTTCTCATCCTACCAACTTCTGCACCCACCCCACTCAGCCCTGCACCCAAATTGTTCAACCCTGCAGGCTTTCTTCCACCCCAATCCTGTCTCTGCAGCTCAGCCACCTCACTTGTCTCCCATATCCTCTATGTTTAAGGCAGGACATGGCCTCTCTCATTGCTGGTCCTGTCTGGGGAGCACTAAGTACCAAGGATAATCATTTCCCTATTTTTTTTTCTGGGAGCCAAAGCCATGACAAACAGTTTTTTCAGGGAAGCTCTGCTCAGCCCCTGCAGCTCAGGGATGGAGCAGGCTTATTTCCACTGTAATTGCTGAGAAATCACAGGAGAATTAATCTAGCAAAGCTGGATTGTTGACCACATACATATAGACACATTATATGCATATAATACATACATATATGCATAAAATAAAAACTATGAAGTTTCATTTTTTTTCTTTTTTCCTCAAAGCAAGCAGCTTTGCCAAATTAGACTGAATTGTTTGAACTGGAAACAGACCACTGCTGCCTTGATATGTGCACATTCCAGAGCCTTCTAACAAACTTTCCAGAGGAGTTTAAAAATAAGTAAAAGAAACAAAAAATTTCCTCAATCTCATTCTTGGTAATTGCTAAATGCTTTTAGTGGAAACATACATAAAGGAAAAGAGCGACCTCCGCAGCACCATAGGAAAAAAATTAGGCTTCATGGCTTGGATAAGGCAAAGTTATAATCAAATGAAAAACAAATGTTGTAATTGAACCTGTCAGCCTGCCTGCCCCACTGATGAAAGCAGGAGTAATTGCAACCAGTCCCTAAAGGCAAGTGCATAGAGAGATTGAACACTGCCTCTTTGTCCCTGCTCTCCCCTGCTGACCCTGCAGACCCTCTCTCTGCTGGTACCCTGGGCTGGCCCCCAGCCACCCCTTTCATCCTGCAAATCCCCCCAAGCTCCCAGAAACCATGCAGGGATGCTCGGGGAACCTCCGGCACAGAACGAGCACAAACCCAATCACACTGGTACACTGCCTGAAATTTTGGAAATTAAAAGCAGCACCTAATCTCTAACCTACTTACAAATGTTGTTATTTAATCAAAAATCTTATTTCCTTTACAAAAAAAATGAAACCCAACCCACATGTTCTGCTGTCCAATTTGCAGTGAGTTGTCATCAGCAGTAATGAAATTTCTGGGACATTACATGATTCCGTGGTGGTTTAAGGGGCTGCTGTTTAAGACAGAGTCTTTGTGCTTTCTTAACGGAGCTTTAAATTGAACTTATTGAGAATAACTGAACTGAGCCTCTTGCCCTAAAAGCAACAGTGTCTTTTAACAAGTGGGATGATGGGTTGGGGAAAACACCTCAAGGTGTTTGTGTTTCCCTCAGTGATAGCTCAGCTGTGAATGAAGGGGTCAGTGGGGGAACCGTGCAGCTCTAATTCATTAGTACAAGAAGGAGAGAGGGGAACAGGTTCCCAGCTCCTGTTTGCTGCTTTTTCTTCATTTGTGTTCAGCTGTCATCTTCAGGCTTGGGTTTTCCATCTCTGGAGATGGTGTTTATATATCCTAGGGCTGTGTAAGGTTGGACTTTCTGAAATTTTTATGCAGCTCTTTGGCTCCCTGCAGAAAGTGAGCAACCTTGGCAAGCCTCCAGTGTCATCATGCTTGTTGGCAGATCCCATGCTCGACTTGCTTTTTGCCATTGGCGCCTGATTTCCAGTGCTGAATGAGGTCGGGTCTTTTGCTGCAGATGGTTTTACTGCTAGAGATTGGGGCTGAAAACAATATTGTGCAACTGGTGAGTGTCCATCCTCTCCGGTCCAGCCAGGGGCCCTGCTCGGGCAAAAACTTGCCCCTGAATGAACTTCAGTGGGAAGGGATGGGAGGCTAAAAGAAGAGACAGAGCAGTTTTTAGCCCAAGGATGCAGATGTGGTACCAAAGCCCACCTCAGTCATTTGTCCTCGTGTAAAGAAGCCATGAGGAAGTGATTGCCCTGGCAGCAAGTGGTACCCAAACCCACCTTCACCCCCAGCTCTGAACCTCTTGTTCCCTCCTGGCAATGGAAGAGGCTTTTTTCTATCAACCATGCAAAACATTTTATATACCCTACCAATATGCTCTTTGAACTCTGCCAGCCACCACTCTGCATACATTTGTTTCCCAAACAGCAAAAGCAAGAGCCAGCATGAGGCCATGGAGAAATTTAGGAAAAATGCTCATTCTCAGCAGTAGTAGTTGCTGCAGAGAGGCGAGCTGACCTGACCTGACCACTTCTGATCCCACTTCTTCATTGCAGCCTAGCATAAACCCTGGGAACTGGCTTCCTCTGAAGCAAAGACCCTCTTGGGGACAGGACAGTGAGAGGGTGAGAATTTAATGGTCAGAAAATGTTCCTTTCCTGGGAGGCTATTCTAGGCAGAGGATCTGCTGCAAAAATCCTTGTCAGTGATGACCAGCAGCATTTCTGAAAAATCTTTATATCCCAAAGGATTTGCCTTCTCTTCTTCTCGTGTTTTAACCATTTTAAATTTGGCAGCTGACCCTTTTTCTACAGTAACAGCTGTTGCTTTTGCTCTTCATAAATCTTAGGCAGGCAGCTCCGACGTAATGGGTGGTCTCCTCCCAGCCCCCACCTTTCTCTAGCAGAGAAAAAAAAATCAATATAATTTAAACCTCGGCATTTCAAGTGTATGTAATATGGCTTCAGGGCTCCTTCTAGCCGAGCAGAACCGCAGACTTGCTCTGCAGCCCAGCACTGCTCGTCTTTGCTGCAAGGAGGGTGTGAGGAAAGTGCCAGCATTCACCCTTCTGGGAAGGTGAATCACTGTTTCAGTGCTGCTGGAGCTAGACCTGGTTGTTAACATCCTCTTCTTTAAGGAAACACTGTTTCTGCTCCTATCTTTAAGAAAAAGCTGTTAATGGCCAAACCCTAAAGCTCAAACTATGTGGCAGGAAGGATATTGGATAAAATGCATTGTTATCACATCTTGTCAGCTGTAGTGCAAAGTCTCAGGAGAGACCTGGTAAGGTACCAGACTTCTTTGCATGAAGGGTTATGTGTCCCTCCAGGGTTTTGCATTATAATTAAACTTGTTGTAGCAGTGATTCAAATAAAGGAAGCAACCTAATGGGACAGGGAGTAGTCTACCAGTCTGGCTGGCTGAGAAAGACATAATGGTCCTAAATTCCCCCGGCATCGCTTCCAAGTAAGTGGCAGAGCTCTGGCTGAACGCAGGGAAGTCAGGCACGGGAAGATGAGTGTGCTACGCCAAGAGCCAGCTCAGAGAGTGTTTTTCCTTATCTTTCAGTCTCCAGAGAGGCTGGAGGGGGGAAGGTGGAGCTGCCAAGACTGGGGGCCAGTCTGCAGATATAGCAGAGTGTTGCTGTGGGCCTTGGCCTCTGCTTTGATCATGGGGACATATATCAGGCTTCACAGGTAAAAGAGCAAAGCAGCTCAAAAGAAGTCTTGTTAATAACCATGACCAGGATTTGGGTTTACCCTTGCTGGGATCAGTGGCTTCTGAGCTTGAGCTAAAAGCTTCGCTGTTAGGCTTCTTTTTCCTTATCTGTTCTGTGTCATGGGACCCAGGAGGGCTGAGATGTAAGTGATGAATTTGTCAGGCATATGCACCTCCCCAGAGTTTGGGAAACATCAGTGGTCTGTGAGCCCTCCGAGATGTGTCTGTGTAAGCTGGGGCTGGACATGCTTCCTGCTAGGCTGCAAAGAGCCAATATAACGCCTAGTTTGGGGAAGAAATCTCAGCTCTCCTTCCCCCTAGCCCCTGTTCCCCACAGAAGCAGCAGGCAAAGGATCATGCCCAGCATCACACATCCCATCCCAAGATGTTCTCAGATGCTGCACACTGTGGTCATGGGTGGGAAGCCATAGCTCTCCATCCCATGGTGCTCACTGAAAGGCAGCAGGCACCTGGAAAGCCCTCCTTCCCCTGGGCAAGAAACAGGTTCGAGTGCAAGTTGTTAGATGTGGTATTTGTGCCAGAGGTGACAGTGACAAACAGCTGCCACACAACAGACAGGAATGTAGAGCACTTTCAGATCATCTGGAAATTCTGTTTTTCTTGTTGTCTTGTTCATATAGCAGTGTGCTTAATGAGGGGTAGCGACCAAGGACAAAGCAAAACATGCTTTTCTTTTCTGTGACAAGGTGGCCCTGTGTTGGCTGCGGGTGTTATTTTCGCTCTATCTTGCGGTAACACCAAGGAGTCACAGCCAAGAATTAGGGCCCCACTGTGCGAGGCACAGAGCAGGAACAATAAAGGCTATCTCCGGCTTTCCTGCCAGCTTCTTGGGCATGACCGATCTGAAAACTATCTGGTTGACTGGCAGGGTGGAGCAATTTAGAGCTCATAAATAAACACTTGATTTCCCTGGGCCGTGCCAGGCAGGATGTGTCCATCCTGGCAGTGCTGCTGAAGTCCACTGGCCGGTGAATGTCTTCCTCCCACTTCTTCCTTGATGCTCTCAGGGATTTTGTGTCTCTTTCATCAATGGCAGTTACGGTCCAGGTCTTAACTACCTGGAGAAGTCTGCTACTCTCTTTAGCAGCCAGACACACATTTTCTGCCGAGACTGAGACCTCTTTTGACCTCCCTGATCTCAGCAGGAGCCAAAGGCACAGCTGCAAACTGGAGTTTACCTAACCTGTGTTATTCTGGCTCTGTTTCTAACTGAGAGTGTTGGAGGGAGGGAGCACGAATAAGCTCATGTTAAGAAACTCTCAGGTTTGTAATGCTTCGTACGTATGGCACTACATTTGCCATAGTTAAAGGGTACTTAGCCCACACTAAACAAATATTTACGAGAACCAAATGTTCTTAGCATAATCCAGAAGCTGGAAACAGGCCATCTAGGTGTACAAATGTTAAAAGAATACATTAACTGTTGCCACCCTTTGGAGGGGGAACTGCTCCTCTTTTGTAGCCGGCAGATGGGTGCCACCAGCTGACACGATGAGTGGGGCTCCTCATCAGGGAGGCCTCCTCCAGGCTCAAGTGTTTCTGGGGACATGCTGAGGGGTGTATGGCACTGACTTCAGAAAGAGTGTCAGGAGGGTCCTGATGAGAGGGGCTGTGGGAGTGCAACCACTTACACACCTGTGAATGTGACTGGGAACACAGGTGAGGATCTGGTGCTTTTCAGGCTTTGGGAAAATGACAGAAATGTGTCTGATTTTTCCAAGTTAAGGTCTGATTGCATTGCATTGAAATGAACATGATGCAATCTAAAAGTTTATTTTTTAAAGTTGTTTTTCACTGTAAGTTATCTCAGGACCTTGTTTCTCTCTGGCACCAGACTTTGTACATATGCTACCTCATGGCCCATAACCCATGGGCTCCAGGGAGCACTGTCCCAGGCCAGTGTTTTCTCCTCTCCACTCCTTCCCCAACTTTCTAACATGCTTCCTGGGCCTTCTGCAGGCATAACCCTGAGCCTCAGTCACCATTTTCAGGGCAACAGCCAGGGAGCAGCTTGCTGCTAGGAGGCTAAAAGCTGTTCAGGACCACAAACAGAAAGCCCGGTGGTTCCCTACAGTTTCATTTCTCCCCGGTTGTCCACATGCCATTTCCTTGCAGGCAGCCATTCCAAGGGCACTTAAACAAAGGAAAGCCACAATCCGTGTGTATGTGGGCAGCATCCTGTTCCCAGCCCCAGCAGGTCCCAAAGACATCAATGGATGTAAAATAAACAGCAGTCCCTATATGTGCTCTGTGTTCCCGTCACAGCCTCTGGGAGCAGTTACACTCTGGTTAATGAACTATTCCACTTTCCCTTCTGGCTTTGCCTTATCTAAGCAGTACCTCAACAACCAGTCAGAAACCTTCCTAGCAAACAGCGGGGCTGGCTACTGGCAGGCTGCAGGAGGAAACCCCACCCCACCACATTTCCACTGCGAGGAAAAGATTTCTTTATGGCTGTGCTTGAAGGACAGTTTGTTGAGACATGTTTCTCTAGCAGGAACTCTGCTGTCAACTGCATGAGGCTGCCTTAATGCCCATGTGTTCTTTGGTGTGGCTGTGCCTAGGTAGAAACAATATAGATATATTTTTGTTCTGCTAGTTTTTTTTTTATCTTTTTTTTTTGTTTCTTTCTTTTTTTTTTTTTTTTGATTTGAGGATACGGTGGGGAGCGGGAGGGGATTTTCGTGCTGATATCACGTAAGCCCAGGAAGGCACATTGTGGAAGCAGTGAAGTAAGGCTTCAGTTCTGCGCTAATTGAGGTGGTGAGTCTCAGGAGTTCGCTTCACACAGACCCATCACTCCTGCTTCAGTGCCCCCGGCCTGTTGACCAGCATGTGCCTTTTTGTGGGAACGTAGGTGTGGAGCCAGAAATTAGCTCTTTGGTTCCCAGCATGTGGAAGGCTCTTCCCTCTGCAGTGAGTGTCCTCCTCCATGCCTGGGAGCTCCTTCCTGCCCCTTTTTGTCAAGAGCATTTGGGAGCGGATGCAGTTCCCTCTATCCCATGGCTCTTGCCACAGGAAGAGCAGCCTCGTGCAGCTCTGGCTCCAGCTGCTCTTTCCTCCTGGAGACTCTCTGTTCCTTTCCACTGAGTTTTCTTTCCCACTCCCACAAAGGACAGCTCTTCTCCTTGCTCTCACACCCCACATAGATGCCGATAGCTTTCTCCAAATGCTGGCTGCTCTTGTCAAGCTGGGGCTGCCTTGCAAGTACTCAAGAGAGACATTTTCATGTGGCTTCTCCATTCCATCATCCCTGGATTTTAACACTGTCTTTTTTTTTCCTCCCTTTCCACCTCAGGGACATCCTGAAACGTGGAGGCACAGCTGTGGATGCTGCCATCGCTGGTTTGATCTGCACGTCGGTGATGAACCCTCAGAGTTCGGGCCTGGGTGGCGGGGTCGTATTTACTATCTATAATGCCAGCACAGGTATGGGCCAGCCCTGGACTCTCCATAGTGCCTCATCTTCCCACAGACACCCAGCTGCCGTGGAGAAGTCGGAATACTTCATGTTCTCTGAGAGAATTTTTTTTTTTATATAAAGCTGCATCCAAAACACACAAAATATGCTTTTGCTCTTAACCCAAAGCACTGATTACAGGAGCTGTCCTGAAAGCTTTCCCCATGCAGAGCAGGACTGAAAAGTGCAGCTGTTCACAGCAAGACCATGTGGTGGTGGGACAGGAGCTTTGGATTTAGAATGAAATGACTTTGCCCCTTCTTCACCTCTAAAGCAACCCCAAATTATATTTCAAAGTCCTCTATCTGACCAGTGCAGCAAGGTGACCGGCGCTGGCTGAGCTGCCGCTTGGAGGGCATGCTGCCGGGGAGGCAGATGGGAGCAGAGGGAGGCGTGTGTGCTGGCAATGAGGGCAGCAGCCCAGGGCTGTCGCTGACTTGGCTGAGCCCTTGGGCTGGGATTTCAGGGGTTTGTCCTGCACCAGCAGCTCAGGCAGCACCTGCCACCACGGGGGGAGCATCTCACGCTGCCTTCACTGGTGTGGGTTGGATTCCCCACAGCGGCAGTGAGACTTCCTGCCCCAGGAGATGCATTTTCCCTTCAGAAATCTAAATCTGGCAATTTTCAGGGCCTGCTGGGAAGACCTTCTGTGTTTTCCTTAACCTCTACTGTTATTGTGTTCCTGCTTTTATGTTTTTAATGTCTTTTTAACTGCCTTGGCTACCAAAAGCCCCCAGAGCTTATAGATGTCGATAGTCAAATCAACAATGGACACAATAACAATATCGTAATTTTAAAAACCCTTCCAAGTAGTATCAGAGAGTCACGAGTCTGGAAATTCTCGGGTGTATCTTAAGCAATAGTATAATTTGGCAAAGCACCTTTTTTTTTTTTTTTTCCTTTTGGCAGAGCCATGTAACTTCTCCTCCTATCAACAACCTTTATCTTCTGCTACCTGAATTATCCTGCTGCACAGAGCCTCACATGGCCATGTAAAGCTCACATGCTTGGTACAGTAGCACCATGGATTCTTGCAACACAGCTGGCTCTGTGGCCTGTGACAGAAAAAGATAGATAGAAGGCAGAGAAGGAGGAGAAAGAATTAAGCTAGACATGAAATACAAGTATATTTGAGTGTTTCTTTTTTCCTTTCAAGCTTTCTGATACATAGGGGTTAAAAACATGATGACTTTGCCTCACCATCACTTGGGAAATGGCCAGTCAAGAAGCATGAGGCTCATGTTTTGTCTCTGACACATCCCACCTGTAGCAGAAGTGCAGGAAACTGCAAATCAGACGTGAAGCAGCATGTCCCAGCTGCTTGGATACAGGCACTGGCCTTGTCCCTGTACCTTTGTTGCCTCTAGGCAGGCACTGGTCAGCCTGCTGAGCTGACCTGACAAATGATGTTCACCTGCCTTCCGGAAGAGACTGTTATGCATTTCCCTCTTCTCTTTTTCTAGGAACTGTCGAGGTGATCAATGCCCGTGAAACAGTCCCACAAGGATTTCCTCATGATTTGTTGTCTGGCTGTGATCATTTCCCCATCGGTAAGGACACAGATCAGTCTATGTGCCCTCACAGTGTGTGGTGGGGGCACAAAACTCATGGTGGCAGAACTGGGGAAATTTGCTGTTTGTCTGAAGTCCTGTTCAGTTGCCTGTGCTCTTTCTGGACTGATTTTTGCAAAAGTAAGAAAAAAAAAATTAAGTCCATAAAATTCCTGTTTGGTAGTAAAATTGTCACCCTAAGCACTGAGGGAGTGAGGAGCAGACCATGAGGAGAAATCACGATGTAATTACTCTTCATAGGAAGTCTGCATTTCAAGATCAGATTTCCCAAAACACTCATTTCCCAGCAGTTCTTACAGAAAAAAAAAAAAAAAAAAAAAAGTCAATAGCTATTTAGACTCTCTGGAAATGAAGGAAATCAATCTAGTGTGCTTGTCCGTGTTCTTACTCTTGGGAAGTGACCTGGAAGCATCAGGAGTTGAGTTGCTGGGCTCCAGATCAGCTCAGCTATGTCTTTGTCACCTCACTCCCACCTGCGGAGGCTCCACATCCATTTGCTGTTACAGATTTGGCAGCAGGCACTCTTACTTTAGCAGCACATCTTGGATCTCTTCACATTTCTTGCTGTATTCATTCTCCTTCCCTAGCACATTTTGTTTTGGGGAGTGTCCTTGTTCCTGGAGGAGATTTTCTTGTCCTTGGAAGAGGAGCTGGAACAGAATCAGGAATGATTCTGGTTGGAGGTCTCTGCTACAACTCCTGCTCAAAGCAGGGTGATGTCAGAATTAGAGGAGGGTGCTTGGGGCCTTGTCCTGTCACATTTTTGATATTCTCCAAGGATGGAAAGTTTCACAGCCTCACTTGGCCCAGGTCTGGTGTTTGACCATGCTCTGCATGAATGTGTTTTCCCTTATGTCTGGCTGCAGTCTCCCTTGCTGCAATGTGCGTCCATTGCCTCTTTTGCTTTTGCCATGCACCTCTGAATTTGGCTCCAGTTTCTCTGTACCCTTCCTATTAGGTAGTGGAAGAAATAAATGATCAGAGAAAGGAAATAAAACAACAAGCCTGCTTTTAGCAGACTTAGTTCTGCCTCTACAAATCCACACTCTCATTGGCGTGCTTTCAGAGAGGTGAAACCCACAGGCCAATGACTTACTAGATGTGACATTGCAGTTCTGCTCTTCAGGTTCCCGATGGATTGCTGTACCAGGAGAAATCCGGGGGTATGAAGAAGCCCATAAACGATATGGCCGCTTGCCGTGGAAATCCCTGTTTGAACCAACCATCAAGCTCCTTTCAGAGCCACTTGTTATTTCCCCAGTTATGGACAAAATGATCCGTCACCCAGACTTCGCCAAACCAGGACAAAGCCTGTGGTAAGACCCATGAATTAAACTGAAGTGTGAGGACCACTGTTCCCCCTAACTTAGAACTTTCCTCTGACATGCTGACATGGAATGCAGGCTGCTGCTGCGGCTGCTGCTCAGTAAATACTTGCTATGGAGAGGGAGAGAATAACATACATGTTTTTTTGGAAATCTTTTACTAACAGCAATTTTTTTTTTTTTTTTTTTTTTTGTAGTTTAGAGTGGCTTGGCACAGCAGAACTTTCTGCTAAGCACATCTGCTCGTGAGGAGGAGCTGGATGGATGTGGCCAGTCTCCATTTGTGTGGAAATTGTTCCCTGACAGCTGGGTCCTACAGCAGGCACTCATTCAGAGAACCCACACTGACCCGAGTCAGGGTCAAAGTGTTAGGTCCCATGAGGAAACTCTGTCTAGGGGAAAATGCACCTGGTGTTGTGGGTAGCAATTGGCCGAGAAGACCTTTTCTTCATGTAGACTGCAGTGTAGCACTAGCTTGGAAAGTATACAACATACATAAACCAAATCAGCTTTGGGTAGGAAAGAGAGTCTGGCACTGGGAATGGAATAAGCCCATGCTGTAAACTGATGGATGTTCTTTTTTAACAGCCCATTGATATGTGATGGTCAAAGGTTTTTGACCCGTGGAGAGACCTTCAGGTGGCCAGCACTGCAGCAGACACTGAGAGCTGTGGCAGAAAATGGAGCTACAGCATTTTACGAGGGACGGATAGGAAAGGCCCTGGTGGAGGACATTAGGAAGGCTGGTAGGTAACAGCTGTATTTAGTACTACTAGACAGGCTTTTTCCCAGCAACTGGCTAACAGTGAGGAGGTACCTGGGGATAGCCCACACATGCCATTTACTTGTCACTTGGGGTGATACCTGGCATGGGAAGGGACCACCTTTCCCAGCTGTTGTAACTCAGGCCCAGAAGAAGGGATGAGAGCCATCCACTTGCCATAACACGCATGCACTGGCTTCTCCCGTTCCCTTAGGCTTTGTGATGTCCTAGAGTTTTGGCAGTAGATGAGGACACGTGAAGACATTGTTGTGCTGTTGTGCTTGGTGGAAGAAACTCAGAGTATACAGTAATGGCGCTTTAGAAACCTTACTAAGGCTCCGATGTGGCCAGCCCATAGTACCTACTAGAAGTGTATGTTAACATGCTAATGCCAGCTGTCCCTCCGATTTTCTGTTGAAGGGTCTGTTATCTCAATGGAAGACCTTAAGGCATACAAAGCAGAAGTGTCCTCAGCTCTGAACATTACCCTGAACAGTAACACCACAGTTTTTTCTCCTCGACCACCCATGGGAGGTGCTGTGCTCCTGTTCATCCTCAAGATATTGGAAGGTAAATTCCTAAGAGAAAAAGGGGCTGCAAGAGGTTTGCAAAGAGCACTGATCTAGAGCGGTAGAAAAGTAATAGGCAGAAAGGGTGTTGGTAAGCCAGAGTGGGCCCCAAAGTAGCAGTATGATCATGCTGTGCAGCAGGATGATGAGCTGGCTCATTCTTATAGTGTGTCAGCATCGCTATAGCTACTACAAAGGCCAAAGGATACCCGATTTCTCAAGACTTCAAGAAGAATTGAAGTCAGAAAGGAAATTAGTACTCAGTTATTTCTGCCCACATCCTGCTAAAGTGTAGGGGACACTTGGTAAGAACTGGAATGGGAAAACAAGGTTCCTCTAAACACTTCATAAAATTCTTGAAGAAATATTGCTGTGTGTCCATTAACCAAATGAATTCATCCTCCTCTTTAGAGTATAAATTTCATGAAGCATCACTGGCGACACCCAAGGATAAGGAAGAAACCTACCACCTCATTGCAGAGGCCTTGAAGTTTGGCAATATGCTAAAACCCCGTATGAGTGACCCAGCCTTTTCTGAAACTCAGGTGAGCAGGCATAGTGCACAGGAGTAGCCACAGACACCCACAGCACTGGCAGCCTCTTCTACACTGCTTGACAGAGGAGAAGCAGGGAAGTCCATGTTTGTTTGTTTTTTTTTCCAAAATCTGCATTGTCACAAACTCATTTTAGCCTATGTGGTAAGCCCACAAGAAGGCTACCTATTGTCCAGATTATCGTGCCTGCCAGCACAATGCTACAGCAACAAGCAACGCTCTGACATCCTCCTGCTTTGCAGCCACAGAAGGAAACAAACTTAGAACTGCTAGTCAAGAGCAACGTTGCTCAGCTGGCCAAGTGTTGTGGTTTAACCCCAGCAGGCAGCTAAGTACCACACAGCCATGCGCTCACTCTCCCCAGGTGGGATGGGGGAGAGAATCAGAAAGGTAAAAGTGCAAGAACTCATGGGTTGAGATAAAGACAATTAGGTAAAGTGAAAGGTGTGTGTACAAGCAAAGCAAAACAAGGAATTCATTTGCTACTTCCCATCAGCANTCTTTACCCCAGCTTTTATTGCTGAGCATGACGTCATATGGCATGCAATAGCCCTTTGACCAGTTTGGGTCAGCTGTCCTGGCTGTGTCCCCTCCCAGCCTCCTCACTGGCAGGGCAGCATGAGAAGCAGAAAAGTCTTTGATTCTGTGTAAGCTCTACTCTGTAACTAAAACACTGATGTGTTATCACCACTATTTTCATAAAAAATCCAAAACACACCATCACATGAGCCTCTATGAAGAAAGTTAACTCTATCCTAGCCAAAACCATGATACCAAGGCAGAGGCAGGATTAGGCTGTTTGCTTTGTCTGCAGTTTCCGTTCAATGGCAGGCTGGTGCTCACTTGCCTAATAAAGAATGTGCACATGGTTGTGTCAGTGCTGAGGTGCCGTAGTGTTGAGCTCGCTTCAGTTTCTGTGATGAGACTGTCCTGAGGATTCAAACTGGAACTAAACACTGCCAGTGCAGGTCTCAGAGCTTTGACCCTTGGAGCTGAATCCCCCAGGTTCCCTGGTGTCCAAAGACATGCCTGTGCTTTGGTGATGCTGGCTCAGTGTCCTTGCTGTGATTGCAGGCGACTGTGGAGACCCTGCTGTCTGACAAGACTGCTGAGTATGTCAGAAGCCAAATAGATGCCCGTGGTGACCATCCAGTCAACCATTACAATTTGTGGGAGTCCGTCTACAACCACAGATACAAAAGTAAGGGCACAAGCCACATCTCTGTGCTCGCTGCAGATGGCAGTGCTGTGTCCGCCACCAGCACCATCAACTTCCCGTGAGTAGCCAGGGGGTTGGTATTTCAGTAACATAAGCCTTGTATCAGGCTTACAGGGTACCTGCAAGGGCTGGTTACCAGAAATGCAAAAAAAAACTTGGGCTTCACTGATTTAGGCACTTTCTTGCTTGTGAATGCTTTTTTCATATGACAGCAAAGGTCTTTGAGACTCAGCCCAAGGGAACGTCACAATTCATGAACATGTAACAACTTGCTGAGCTCTGCTGAGCTTCTGTGGGATGGGCAAATCCCCACATCCACTAGTTACGGAGAGCTTATCTCTGGCTCCAGCGCAGCAGCACAAATACCTTTTGGACATCTTAACTGGGGCGGCTGCCGGAAGGCAGAAGGCAGGGGTAACCCAACAGGGTGTCATGTTCGGCTAATGTCATCCTCAGGGGCTGAGCACTGGTCACTGAAAGGCTACTTCCTTCCTCCCTGCAGGTTTGGCTCCTTTGTGTATTCTAACCAAACTGGGATCATTTTAAATAATGAACTTGCTGATTTTTGCACAGCGAACAGAAGTATTAAGCCAGGTGAGCATTCTCAACCTCAAAATAAAACACAAGGCCAGGAGATGGAGAATCGGGGCAGGACACTAGGCAGGGAGTATCTACAAACTGTAGGTACTTTGTTCTTTCCTGAGTCTGGATGAGAGCAAGTTTGTTTCAGACTAACAGAGGATAAAGTCCTGTAGTGTATCTATGTCTACTCATGCACTTACATGGAAACACGGGAGTTTTGGCTTCTGATAGGAAATCAGAGATTTAACGTAAAATTGCAGAAGCTGCTCATGGATGGATAAGGAAGGGACAGAAGAAGTAAAGAAACCACTATTAAGATAAACTTGCTGATTTTTAGGCTTATCCATGAAAAACTACAGTTACGTGCACAGTCAGAAAATGCTATAGGCTTACACTGAATTCTGTAATATAGTGCAGAGACATTGCTTTGTGAAATAAGCTGTTCCTGATACAAGCTCCCTTTGGTTTGCCAAGAAAGAGGATATCAGTACTGCAATGAAGGATTGCTGCTAATTGTTCCTTATCTGTGTTGAATGAGCTGCAGCAAGTCCTGAGTACTTGGAGAGTGCCCTGTCCTGCACCAAGAGGTGCTTCCTATTTAGCCTGTACCATAAAGGAACAGTTTCTTGTGAGATGGGGTCTCAGCACAAGGAGTCTAGATTTCTGGAAAACTTGGACTTCTTGAGGAATGAGCAGCAGCTTGGTTTTCCGTGGGGAATGCAAGAAGGCTGAGGTAGATAAACCTATGTGTCCCTCCAACACTCTTACCAGCCACATGGGAGGAATAATACTTTCTGCTTCTGCTCTAGGAGAGAGGCCTCCCTCGGCAATGGTGCCTTCTATTCTCATCTCCAAGACGGGAGACATGCTGGTGATTGGCGGAGCAGGTGGGGCCTGGATTATCAGCGCTACTACTATGGTGAGTGGACAGGTACTGCATAGTGACACCTTCCAGCAAGCAAGCAGAGCACACACAAAACTGAACAAAAGAAACTATTTTGCTGCTCTTAGTACTGCTAAGTGGAAGGAAGCAGGGAAGAGAGCCTGCTGCTTATTCAGTCTATCCTCACATTCTTGCTTTTAGCATTTCTGTGGCAAAAGCAGGGGTAGCTTCAGCTCTGCTGTTGAATTGTACTTCCACCAGGAGGGAACAGGAATGGAGGAGGTGGGAGAACCCACAGCAGTCGCCAGCTCTTTCAGCCCTCCTGGACTTCCAGCCATGGTCAGTCCCACCTGCTCTTTCTACTCAGCTCTTCTCAGGCCTTGTCTCCTTGGTGCTTTGTTGTATTCGCAATTTGGAGTCACTGAAGGTTGGAGGCCAGAGCAAGTGCCATCTGACTCTCTCAATTCTTTTTTTTTTTTTGAAAGGGAAGAAGCTGGAATAACTAAATAGCAAGTTTAGGAAGTAATTAGGAAGAGATACATTGCCCAAAAGCTTGGTGTCCCAAAACCAAATTGATAAGTTACCTGATGGAAACAAACAAACAAAAAACAAAACAGAAAGCCACCATCACATATACACAGAGTAACAAATCTTAGAGAAAAAGAGCCTGCTGAAGCATGAAGTCTAACAAACATCTTATATAGCAATCAGGAAATAAAAGCACAAGAGAAAAAAGATTTTTTTTTCTTCATCTTTTTTCAACTGGAGAGAAGCATGGGAAGGATTCCAACCTAAGACCTTATTTCTGGACATCCAGACCCAGTACAGGTGACAGGACAAATTAATAAAAACCAACAGGAGCAGAATCAGAAACAAATGATAGTCATGCAAACTTCTAAAATGTAATCTCACATCGTTCTGCCTCAGTACCTGAGGACAAGAGATGGGAAGTGTGACCCAAGACTTAAAAAGAATTCTAGAGGAAAAAGTCAGGGAATTACAGACTAATAAACAATATCTTTACGGGAAAAATTGGCAGAAACTACATGAAAGAATAGAAGTAGTAGACAAACAACTGTAATACATTGAGAAAGTCAACACAGCTTCTGTAAAACAAAGTAATACCTCACAAATTACTATAACTTTCTCCATGGAGTTACAAATGTAGAGAAGAGGAATATACTTGGATTTCTAAAAAGTTTCAAATGAGGTCCCTCAAAGGCTCTTAGAGCACCTGAACTACCAGTGATAAGAGGAAAGGTTCTCATACTCAAATAACCGCTTAAATGACTGTAAAAGCATAGAAGGCAAAAACGGACCGTTTTCTCAGGGACGAAGTTCACCAGTGATGTCCAGGAGAGATCTGAGCTGGGTATTACACAGTACAATATATTCATAAACAATCTAGAAAAGCAGCTTTTGTGAGGTGCCAGTGAATACTGGTGGAACTGCAACTGCACCTAAATGAAGCACAGCTATGAGAAATGGCAAAAGATGGTTAGAGGTATGAAACAGCCTTAGTGCAATAGTGATTAAAATAGACTAGGACTCTTCAGCCTGGAGATGATGATGGTGAAGGATACGATAGAAATCTGTAAAGCAAGTGACTTGGAGAAGTGAAGAAAGGATTGTTCACTGTTGCTTGTACCAGAAGGGGAACAAAATGAAATTATCAGGTTCAGAGAAACCTGTGAATGCAACATATAATTTTGCTGCAAAATGTCTTTCTACAAGACATTGTTTTCTCTAGAATCCGAAAACAGAAAGAACCACCATCCATAGAAAGATATAAGATCCTATAATATACCTATTGAATTGAAGGACACCTCTTTGGCTTGGAGAGAACATTCTGGGAAGTACCATTAGGTGCTCACCCTGCTCTTATGCTTTGCCCTGGGCATCTGCTGTTGGTCACCATGAAGAAAGGACACTTGGGCTAGAGGGACTTATAGTCCAGGTTTGCACAATCCTACCGACAGGATTTGGTCTGGATTTATACCAGTGTGGAGGAGGGCAACATGTGACCCAGGTTCTTATTCAGTACCTTCAGCCAGTGTGGGATTTGTTTCATTGCAGGCTATTATAAACAAGCTGTGGTTTGGCTATGACTTGGAACATGCCATTTCATCTCCCATCATGCATACTGACGGTGACAACATCCTCTTTGAGGAACACTTCAGTGAGGTGAGCAGCCTTGCTTGGATCTTCTTGTCTTCTCCTTTTGATGGCAAGGAGATTGCTTCTGCTACTCTCCTGAATAATCTGTATTTTGCTTCTATCTAACTTTCTTGCTTGAATCTCATTCTCTCAACCTGACCCCACATACACATCCTTCATTTTCACACCTGGCAATGCTAAGACCTCAGGCCTATGCCCCATTCACTCCATTTTTTTCTCTGATTTTCCCCCCACAGGATGTTAGGAATGGCCTGCTGAGAAGAGGACACAAAGAAAAGAAAGTTAAATTTGCAATGAATGTTGTGCAGGGGATTTCAAAGGAAGGAAAATGCATCTCTGCTTACTCTGATAAAAGGAAGCTGGGGAAATCAGCTGGATATTAGCATGTAATCCCGCCACAGCTCCACTAGATAACTAGATTCAGAACATGCTTTGGCTTGGATATGCCAACATTGCCTGTTCCCATCAGGATGCCTCCCAGAGTATGGACAAACTTGTGATTACACCTAACTCCAGTAGGATGCAAGTCACCCTCAGGCAATACAAGGACAGGTCAGCCAGCCTCGTTTAAAGCTACACATTCAATTAGTTATGCAATATATGGAACAATATATCTCTTAAGCAGATCAGCTCTTCAGAATAAGATAATACAAGGTGGGAAAGGAAACTTGGTCCAAAACCCACTGGGAACACTGTGAAATGACCCAGCTGTGTCTTCCATTCCTGCTGGAGAGCAGAGTTGGTTTCTTTCAGGCTGTTGCCATGAAAAGCTTCTTATTACTGGGGGCTCAGCAATGTGAAGTAACCGAGTAACTATTTTGGTTATGAGGATTATAAGAAGTGTCAGTAGGATCAGGATTATAAAACTGTATGCATCCAGGCTTCAAGGGTGGGTTTGGAAAGGGAAGTGAGCAAAACCCCACACTCCCCCTCTTGCTTTTCCCATCCAGAGCCCCACTTCTCCCAACAGTGGCAGAGGAAATCAGTGCACCATAAGACAAGCCTGCTGCTGTGCATGCTCTCTGCCTTGAGGATGCAATGGATGCCATGAGCTCAGAGCAAGTGTGCTGAAGCTCCATTAAACCCTGCGTAGCAGTGACCTTAAGAATAAGCCTCCCACGGGGCAATATGAATTCGCTGCTTCTGGAAGGGACAGACCTCAGCTTAGCTCCCCAAAGGCAACTATTCCTGTGGTGAGGGGAGTCCCAGTCTGTGCCAGTTCTTCCTCCTCTATGTGTGCAGAAGATAAATAGTTTGGGAAGGCAGGTGAGGATAGCAGTGGAAGAAACATAGTGCTGTTTTTGGAAGCTCTGTAACTTTCTTCAAAATGCAAAGGATAAATGATCTGAAGACTTCTTTTGTAGCCATGAGCTTAGCCTGGCCAGGCAAACAACAGGAGTGTTGAGAAGTGGTGCAGTGCTATCATACAGTCGCAAAACTTTTCTCCCATGGCCTAAGGAGATGCTCCAACTCCCTGTTTACCACAACTAGTCTCGAGTGTTCCCTAAAGATTACAAGGATGAAATTGTAGGACTAAGAACTATTACAGACAGAGAAAACTTCTGGAAGAGAGATCTGAACACATTCACCTGGACACAAGAGGTCTTTTGCAATTAATCTGTAACCTTCCCCTGCTTAAGATGGCCAAGGGAATCAAATGTTTAAAAAAAGAAAGAAAGAAAAAAAAGTATAAATATCTAACAAAGCACTTCTCAAATACCAGGGACAAGTTCCTGTGGCACTCAACAACTCCCTTCATTTTCTGAAAGCTTGTGAGCTGTACTTCCCTATGGGCACAGACAGTACTGTGTACGTGTTTCTGAAAGTGAAGCCAAACCAGAGCAAGGCACTAGCAGAGTCCTCCCGTTCCGCACGTTCTTGCCTCCCACACAGCCTTTGGCCTTTGGTGTTCCCAGTACACAAACAAATAAGCTTCCTCTGTAAAAAAAATTTGTTCATTTGGAGGTGGTAATTTTTTTTTTTTTGTAACCATATTCTATCTATATAATTTGCTGATTTTTTTTTTTCTTTAATGACTCCTTTACCTCAGCTACCAGTTCCTGGATGCACTGGTTCTAGTGTCAGAAACAGCACCCCAGCTGCAGAGCTGTTACAGGGGAAGCACTTACGGGCACCAGACAACATCTACAGCTCGCATTTCAGGACCAGACGGACTAGCTAGACTGGATGCTGGCTTTAGCAAGATCTCTAGTTATTTCTAGCTATACCAACTGTGCTTAGAGCTTACAAAAAGCAACCAAGAATGGCACTGGCTAGAGACAGGGTGAACAGTTCTTGTTTTCCTAATAGGTTTCAAGACAGTGCCCTGGCCTGTGCTCCAGCATTTCTCGCTACCAGAAAAAAAAAAAAAAAAAAAAAAGCCATAAAGTAACTGAGCTTCCTAATTCCCTTCACTTCTGACATACCAAAGGGTAAAGCACACCTCAGTAATCCAGCCGATGCTGCCTATCACCTTTCCAGTGCAGTGCTAGCACAGCTAGTTCTCACCACAAAGATATGGGTCTGTAGACCAGCACTCGCTGCAATTTAACTACTTTGCTATTAACATTGAAACTGAGCCAATTAAGCAATTTTAAAACCTGTCACAGCTTTCATTTGCAAGACAGAAAGAAATGAGTGTGTGGATCTCTCACTGTGGCAGAGACTTCCAGTCCTGGAGACCTCACTAGCAAAACATCTGGTGAAGCTGAGAGTTTGTACCACTCATAGCATCTCTGCTCTTGCCCTGCCACCTCCTCAATGCTGCTGAAACTCGTCTCCCAGCAAGAGTCAAGAGTCTCCCAGGTTGGTCCCTCCCCATTCATGCTGATGCCAACAGGAGAGCATTATTTTTGTACTTACTCAACTTATATGGACTTTTAAAGCATCACTGTACAGAGGCTGCTCTATTTTCTAATGAAGTTTTTAAATTATATTTTTAATAAAGTGTTTTTAAACCTGTCTGGAAATTTCTCCTCTAAAACTGTTGCCTAGCTTAGCACACAAGCAGTTGTTTGAGAGAGGACTTTCACACAGGTGTTTCCAGCAGTAACAGTTGTCCATTCTGGAGGAGCAATAAGCTGCTGGAAAAACTGAAGAACCGTGCAGAAGACTGCATATGCCACTTGTCTCTCCCAGCTTGGTTTCAGCACTTCCCTGTAGCCCTTGCCAGAGGCTGGATGGGCCTGTGGAAACTGTGGTGTAGGGTAAAGAACAAGCGAAAGAGATGAACTCCCTAAGGCATGCTCTGGATTGCCTTGAAGCAGTACAGCTCCCTTTCAAATCAACTGGAACCAGTTGTAGCAACTTTTCCTGTTCTCCATACCCTACATTATATCAGGCCGCTTACATTAAGACATTATGTTTCTGCTCAGAAGCGGAAGGGGCAGTTGCATTCAAAGGGGTGGGAGACAAGCAGGAAGAAGTTTTTTCTTGTACCTGAAGCATTTAGACAAGTTGAATGGCCTGCAGCATACAATCAGGTTTACAGGATGAAGCACTCACTGACATTCGCCTACCGATACAGAGAGAGAGCCTCAGTGCGGCATGAGCAGTGGAATGTGGAATCAAAGCAGGTGGCGGATGTATGTGCCCCGTGTACAGATACGCCCAAATGAGGTGTAGATACTACAGCATGGGGTAGTATCTACAGTTTGCTTTAAAAAGTAAAGGATGTAAGCGCAAGCCTTAGTCCTGTTTAGTTTTACATATCAGTCCTTCGTAGTGATGCTGTTAAAACAAACAAAAACCAGTTCTGCAGAAGGTCAAGAATTCAAATGCATTTATAAGAACTGTTTAAAACAGAAGCGTTTCTAGCTGTGGTAATAACTGAGGTCTCCAGAAGGGAAGTTGTGTAAAATAGGTTATAAGTAACAGGGAAGTTTTCTGACCAGATATAATAAATTCAGGAAGGAAAGTATGACTTCTGTACCACGAACTGTTAGAAGCAGCCCAGCAGCAGTTACACTTGTTTCAGAAAGCATGTTTGTCCAATACTCATTTCCCAGAAAGCAGCCCAGTTTCAGAGCACATGCTTTCTCTGTTATACTTCAGACTAACCGTAGTAAGTGTAGGGTTTTGATAAGCTTATTTTGCTATGGAATAATTTTATTTATTTCTCAGATCTCACTTGGTCAAGAAAGAGCTCAGCTAGTCCTAGGTCTAAAGGGCCACACATTTCCAATAAACAGTGGCTGATGCTGCTCCATACATGACCTTGTATCTAAGTTTCCTAAAATGCCCTGCAAACTGGATTAAACTGCAGCCTGCCACTGACAACTATCTGACATCTATTCTGGAATTACAAGAAGTGGAATAGACAAAGTAACAGCTCAGCAAAAAAAGGGTACAGGTTTGGCCTCAAACCAAACTCATTCTTCCAGGAACACAATGACCACATTGTTATCCATCACTGTCTTAGCTGCACTGAACACATCCTCAACAGTAACAGCTCAGGAAAAAGGAGCACAGAGCACATCCCAGGCTACTTTCGGTAAAAGCCACTCATTTGGTGGGAGTGATATAAGCAAATACATATCTCAGAGTCATAAACCTTTGATTTAACCATGATCTACCTAGCTGTCACTTTATGCCTTGAAAATAGACTCACCTCAATTCCAGAAACTACTGGGAAAGAGAGGGTGCACGATGTCTAAAATTTCAGCCTTTCATTTTCTCTTCAATACATTCTGTATTTTAAGGCTCTCACAAACTGACAGGAAGTTTCAACAAGCCAAACAGATGAGATCAGTTACTGTTACCTGTGTTTCCAAGATTTCATAAACATCCCTAGAGCTTGACAACCTCTGGGAACACTCATTTTTTGATCTCAGGCTAAGTTTATCTGATGTGATATGATAGTCCATACTGGTAGGCGAACACCAAAACCCACTCACACATAGGTACAGGCCCTGTTAGCTGTTCCATCTCAGATGTGGATTTCTGAGGTCGTTGTCTGATTAATTGTAACTTACCTTCAAATAAGTAGCTGCAGCGTGCCCTTTTTTAGAGGTTTGATTTGGTAGGAAGCAAACCGGAGAAAACCAAGTCTGTTTTGGATATTTAACTTTTTTTAAAAAAAAACTCATAGCTTCATCAAAGGAGTGAACAAAAGAGAAAAATCTCAGAAGAGCTTCTTTCATGCAGACTCTCACCATCCCTTTTGGTAGTATCAGCTGTGCAGGCAAGAAAAATATGTGGCTCCATTTTTATTTATTTTAGTTGTGCTCAGAGTTTTACAGGTAGCATCTTCCCTTCAGACCTTCTCAACAGAAATGTAAGAAAGTTTGAAGCCACTTCCCAAGTTACCCACCCATCTCCAATAATTAACTGAAGTGAAAAGCAGAAACATCTTTTGTTAAAAGAAAGAGTAGTGAGTTTGTGAAGGCTTACCCCAGTCTAGAGCTGAGCTCCCTGTTACGGCACAGATCTATTAGTTTGTAACTTAGAAAACCCAGTCCCCAGGGTCCTGTAACTCCTGTCTACTCAACAAGAAACAAATCTCTTCTCTAGCTGTGACAGGGACATTCCTGGTGGCTGAAACTGTGCAAGCAAAACACTTCCTGCAGCTTAGGTGAGATGGACCTTCTTCAAAAACTGGGTACCCAATCTGACTTCATGGGATGGAGAGGAGGTAGGATCAAACTCTTCAAAGCAGAACAGATTCTTCAAGCAGGTCACGTCCTGGTAGACATGTTTGTCTTAGTACACTGCTGTGGCACGAGGCACTTCAGTCACGACTGTTGAGAACATCAGTCCCAGCTCTGTCAACAGAACCACAGGCAAATTTGTTCTCTTTCTTGTGAGAAGTCCCTGAGTTGCAGACCTACAGGATCTTCCCCCCAAACACACCTCAATGTCACTAGATCACTGAGAAAAAGGAGCTGAACCAGGTCAGTAGCCTGCAGGGAAGCCACCTTTCCGGGAATCAGAGGCTGCCGCCCATCCATCATCTGTTCTGAGAATGGCTTGCACAATTGCAGGGCTGCTCATCTGCGTGGTATTGTGTTTTCTGTTCCTTAGTTGTTCTTCTATACCCTGAAATGCAGAAGTACATGAGGACGACAGGAGACAGAAACTGCACATTTGCTGTAGTCTGTGACCTGAATCCTCCATGACTACCCAAGCATACAGTGCCTGTATTAGGTAGGTCTCCTAAAACTACATGCTGTCTTTCCTCTGCTCTCTGGGATGCCCTGCTTTTGAGGTGGAGTTGAGAAGATATGGCATTTGTGGTGCTCAGTGTGGGCTACCAGTACTATTCCGGGTCACAGAGCGTTCTGCCTCAGATACTCCTATGCTGACTGACAGACAGAACTGATGGATCCTGTTTGGGAGCAGGGTGTGTGTGTGGAGGGGGGGGCAAAGGACTTCTAGAGGGCAGGACATCCTACCCAGTGCAGGCAGATATCTCAGCTGTTACTTTAATAAGAAGCTTATTTTATCTGGAGATAAGGGAGGATCTTCTGGATAGTTTGGTAAAGAAAACTGCCTTATGTTGGAGCATTTTCCCTAATATACAGACATGGAATAAGACATGTACAAAGACCACATCTACTTCAGGCCTCTGGGATGTGTAATTTGCCAGGGTAAGTGAAGCTGCCAGATCAGGAAAGTGGTATTCAGTGCAAGGCAGATCCTGCCATCAGCTCTCAGACTGACAGTGCTACAGAGTATTTTCACATTTGTTCTTGGGTCCCTCTGTGCATCCTCCCTTGCTAGCTCTGTGCCAGCACTTCAGGATTCATCAGGAGGTAGCACAATAGGACAAGTTTCCTGAGGGTCACTGGATTTAGACTGCTTGGATGCTTCAGACCCTGAAGTAAAATAGTATCCTTGCGGTTTTGCAAGTACTTCGAGCCAAACAACAACTGGAAGAAGATACATAGCCTCAGCTTCAGATGTAGCTCACGCTTGAATGCATTAGGCCTTAAAACCATATGACCAAGACTAAAAGTACACTTTGAACAGCTCACTGTGACCCAGTACTAGACCTGTGCCAACTTTAATACTGCTCACCTAGGAACATTTGGCAACGCATCATGATTTTCCACATGCACATGCCTTCCCAACACTATGAGACCAGCACCACACAAAAAGCTCATACACACCCCAGCCTCAAGCCAGACAAACCTCCTCTATTTTCTGCTCAAGCTCCGTGACATTGGGAAACAGCTGATCATGAATTCTGGGCTCTTCCACTGCTTTCTTCACATCAAAACCAAACCAGATGGAATTCATGATTGTCTAGGAGTCGCAAAAAAGCCTTAATGTTAGTTACTTGCCTTCAAAGAGACCTCACCCTTGTAGCAACAAAGGCAGAGACTTCTGAAAGATGTTCACTAGAGCACATAAAAGATGTAAAATCTAATTCCTGCTGCTTCCAGCACTCCCTCTCTTGACTAAGCAAAATACAGGTACATGGCAGCAAGTCAGCTTGTATGTGCTTAAGATGATTCCCCCACAAAGAGACCATGAGTGGCTAAAATGAACATAGGAAAAGGATCAGATCCTCGAGATGGTTTTATCCTGCTGTGAGTAAGCCAGTGCTGCTTATTTAGACACACAACAGTCACCTCAGTGCAAACATAGTTACAGCTTCTTGCTACTGTGCAACCCGTTTCTGTAAACCTGGCTCATCCCTGCTTCCTTAGATTGCAGGTTGGAGCTGCTGGCAAGTGAAAATAGCCTCAGGATCAAGGGCTTTGAAAGCTGCTTGTAGCAGTTGTTACAGAGACTTCTGCCCTACCTTAGCCAGAAAGCAGGATCCAACCTGGTGCTCTGAATGGCTGTGTGCGCAGGCACTGGAGACTGCTTTCCCCTGCAGTCACTTTTGGTCTAGCTGGGCTTTCAACTGGCTGCCACAGCAGCTCACAGAAGCCTGTCTGCCAGACGGTCTGATGCCTTGCCTGGCCTAAGTTCTTATTTAGCTCCTCCGCGTGACTTTCATCTAAAGTTTAGGGGTTTGGATGAGAATGGCTCTGAACTAGGCAAAAAGACTAGTTCATGGCAATCCAGAAGTCAAAACTAAACTGAAGTCACAAATCTCCTGCAAGTGGTAAGAACAACTTGCCAAAGGAAAAGACCTGGAGTTGCTGAAGTAATTTAGTGAGAGACCCTTTGTTGCTCTGGCAGGCAGGAGTTGAGGTTGGAGGCCTGGCCCTAAGAAGGTCGGGCAGGAACCTTTCTTTCAGCCCCCAGGCCTGCAGCAGGGAGCCATGGCTATGGTCACATCAGAGGCAGAGACTTGAACCCCTAACCCCACACACTGCCTCTCCCCACTTTGCTTTGCCTCACCCTTGTCCCCAGTTTGCCCATATCATTACATACCAGTGCTGTTGCTGTGGTTATTTTTGTTCCTCCAGAAGCACCAACCACCATCCTGACCTTTTTTGTTTTATCCACCAAGATGGAGGGGCACATGGAGGACATCGGCTGTTTACCTGTTGGGGACACAGATGTAACAGAGGCTCAGCTTTCCACCTGTAGCTTACAGACTGCCGGCTCCTGCGCCATGTCTAAACCCAGAGCCTCCGTATCCACCTTCCTGACTCAGGTGGTCTTGTTCATCCCTCAGCAGTCCCAGTGTCCCCTGTACACATCTTGTTGCTACCACAATGCAAAACTTAAGCCTGGTATTTCATGCAGAGGCTGAAGGTTCCTGCCTCCATGGTTCTGTCCCAGTTGGGGTTGTCTGTCATGCAGCTGCCTCCCCTAAAGCGTGGGACTTCCCTTTCCATCCTTTCACTTCCCTGTCTCTCTCCAAAGCATGGGGTACAGGAGGGTGACAGAACCCCAGCCCACTTTAGTGGCAATGAGATGGGTCTACAGGACGCAGTGATGGAGCAGGCAGGGTGCTTGGGTCAGGTGCATGAAATGGGTCTATCTGGAGCTGCCCTACAGATCCCAGAACAGTACAGGGAGAAGGCTGGACAGTGCCATGAAACATTTAGCAGTCAGGTCCTGCTACTGCCTCCCTCTTAAGGCAGTTCAAAGAAATCTTTTGCATCCCCAAGTCATATCACTTGATATGCCCTGAGCTCCCTGGTAAAGCATTTCTGGTTACTGGAAGGAGGCATGCCCAGGAGTTTTTCTTTAGATGGCCTCTCCTTCTTCACGGTGCACCAGGGGAGACTGGGAGTGCACTTTTGGCAGGGATGCCAGGTGCCTCGCATTCACCCCCACCCTCTGCAGAAAGCCCCAGATCTGTGGCTGATCGCAAACATGCTGCAGCCTACCTTGCAGACACCCCAGCATTAGTATGCAAGATATAGCCACAAGACGGAGTCAGGAAGGTAGTTTACAGCTACCTGGTGCTATGAAATTTGCTGGAGAAGCAGGTATCCCAAATCCATTGATTATGTAAGGTGAGCTGAAGTCATCCATCTCATCATTATATATGATTCCACTCACATTGGATCGTACATCAGAGCCAAAGCTAGACAAAACAAGTTGGCGCAGACATGTCAAAACCAGAGCAAATCCAAAAAGAGCTCCAGGTGAATTACTGCAATGTGAAAACTATGACTTGATGGGAGTAACTCTCCACTTCCTGCTGTTGCAAAGGACATCCTGTCACCCCTTGGGGGAAGGAAGCAGTTTATACCATGAGCACACAGCTACACAAAGAGGAAAGGCAGCCCAGAAGCCTGCTGTATAGCTCCCCTGCAAGGACCCTGAGGGGAGAAACAGCACAACAGCGAAATACAAATAATTCCCCTTCCAACTGGGCAGTACTGCACTCCATTCAGAGGCACCATAGCTCAGAGACTGTCACATTTAGGAATGGTTGGGGTTTTGCTTAGATGTGTCAAGTGAGAGACATTTTCTGTGGACAGAAAGACCCTCCCTCCCCCAGCTCCAGGCCGTACACACAGAACACAGCTCTTCCTGACAGCACTCTAGCCACACACTGCACTTTCAGGCCAGCTGCGTTAGCTCAAATTCCTTCCAGATGCCTGGGAAATCAGAGCCTGCAGCAATACCACTGCCTATGAGAAAATCCAGATGCAGTGGATGTTTCCTTGGTGGGTGAACCCAACATGACAGAGAACCCCACTTCACATATCTTGTCCTCTGACCCAACTACACAAGTCTCAGCACTAAGAACTGACCTGCAAGCTTAGCAGAAGTGCCCATCACCAGTGCTACCCATCACAGCCCCGCTATGGAGATGACAGTGATGTTTTATACCAACCACAGAACCACCACTAGGAAGATGGCAGAGGCCTACACAGAAGTAAGGTCTGAGCTCATACTATTGGTTGATGGTGCTGGTGGCGGACACAGCACTGCCATCATCAGCCACAATGGAGAGGTGGGATGTACCGGCAGTATCTGGAGTGTAATATACTGGCTCGTAGTAGTCAACTGGATGGGAAGTATTGTCTGTGATTTTCCTTCGGAGACTATCCGCAAAGAACTCAGACGTCATGTTTCTGATTGCCTGTCAGAGAAATCCAATGCAGTTACTCAGCAGATTAAGAGACATGTAGTTACGAGGCTGATATCCAACACTTCAGACCACAGAAGAGTGGCAAATCCCAGCAGTGAGGCTATAGTTTTCCAGCAGGGGTTTTCCTCCTTCTTGAAAGATGGACATTGTACCAAAGAATATTTTAAGCAGTCTCGGAAGAAGCTGTACAATACACCCCTTTGTGTGGGAAGTTATCAGCATCCATTATTGTAGATCTACGGAAAGCTGTCCTCAACACTGCTGTAAGGTGTAGGCAAGCACTGTTACACTTGCTTCAGAGATGAGAGAAGAGGGATCAGGTTGAGAGGACTAGACCAAGGCAAACTCTGATCATTGCTTGGTAAGTTGCAAATTTGTGTCCATCGAGCTGGGCTGTGCTCAGATCCTGCTGCTTTTGGAGAATCACAGAAGTAAAAGCACAAAGTGTGAAGTTGGAAAAAGCAGGTTTCCTGCCTCACCCCTTCCCATCCGTAGGTCCATTTACTATAGGCAGGACTGTGGTTAGAGAGCCACAAGGGTGCTGGGAGTATCATCTAGTCAATAAGACTCCAAAGACTATGAAAAGAGGGAGGGTTAGCCCTAAATATACTCAAATGCTCCTGGTCAATTGAGGATTTTGTTTTTCCTAACAGCAGAAAGGTTTCCTCCATTTATATCCCTCACAGCTCAGCCATGAGTCGCATAAGGACTTCACATTTTGATTCAGAGAGATTTCAGTGCCTGTCAACAGCAGGTGGTGCAGAGCATCCCTGACAATATTTAGTCACCCAAAATCAAAAAGCCATGTTCCAGTAGCCTGGGTATTGCACAAATAAAAGGCTTTTGTCAGGTACCTCTGTAACGTCGACAAATTTTGGATCTCCCAGTAAAGTCCTCTTGGCATAGGCAAAGCGAAAGGCCTCCACAATGCGGTGGTAAGTCAGACCTTTCTTCTCCACAGTTTTGATGCTGTCAGCAGAGAAATTATACCCTGGCAACAGAAGACAAACCGTTGTGAACACAAAGGAAAGTACACAGTCAACAGGCTGCTAATAAAACTGTGTCAAATGGGGTCATCTTGAAATCCAGTCTCTACAGAGATGCAGTCACTGCACTGTCCTAACCTCTGCATGGAGAACACAGGAGCTCTGGTAGTTTTGAGCACTGTGGGAGACATCAGCAGGATTTGTACCTGGGGAGACGTTTTCTAAAGAAGCCTCAAGTACAAGTTAGTTTCCACCCATTCAGAAGCATATTTTTCCTCTTGCACCTCTGTTTCAGGTAGGAAGGCGACATCCCTGAGTTTACAGCAGAAAAGAAATGTTTCCACATCTCTGATCCCTTCTGGGGTCTCAGACTTATCTGCTGGAGGGCTATTGAGACCCAGCTCCCAGAAACAAAAGAACAGTTGTCTTTGGAGCTCTCCCAGCTCCTGCTGCCAGTAAGGCACTGCTCAGTGGCACTCTCACCTTTCAGTATGTTGAAAATGAGGGCTAGCACCGGGCCGCTCAGGGGGGCACTGGGTGTGTAGAGGGTAAACTCCCCAAGCGTAATCTCTATGGGGTCTTCAATCACTGTTGCATTGTAGTCCCGCAGGTCATCCATTGAGATAATACCCCCTGGAACAGAGAAGGAAACTATAGATGTGGGTTTGTGATCTCTGATGGGACGAGGGGGTAATACTCTATCACCAGGCATTGCAGCAAGGACAGAAGGGAACACAGACAAATCCAAAAAGTGGCAAGGTAAAGAGAGCAAAGATGGGTGCACAGGAGATGGATTTATTCCTTGATAGATCCAGCTGAGGCTCACATAGCCTAAGCTTGAAGTTGGACTGATTTATGGCAGCCAAAAATCTGGTGATCCATCTATTTCTACAAAGGACACCAGCAATGACAGGGAACAAAATGTCCTTAAGAACCCTCTTTACAGGAGGAGGATGCAGCTTTTGGATGCAGATGCTTTGTCCCACAAGCAGAATAACATGTATGTTCCATTGCCTTTCTTATCAGAAAGGGGAAGACAGTAATTAATCATCACAAATAAAGCCAGGAAATGACTTATGCATATGAGGTTCACTGAAGCGAGCCAATGCTAGTTAGTAAGGATAGGATACTACCGCCATCTAGTGGCATCGAGAGATTAAACAAGTTGAGAGTTTACAGGACTGTGTATGTATTGGTTCAGGTAGAAACTTGTTGGATTCAGGCTCTGTAAGCAGCATGAATCTACTATGCTATGCCCAAAAATGCATAGACTTGCTAGACTATATGCATCCATAAAAGTGCTAATGGCTTCTCTTGTGCCTCCTGTTGCCACAGGTCTCAGAGTGGCATTTCAGGCAGCAGGCTTGACCTGCTTCCAAGGCTTCTGCAGGTCACCAGCTCCTCCCTGGATGCTGAGCTGCAGCAGTCAGGTCACTCACACTATTTTGAACAGATGTCCTGTTTCTCACCTACACTCTGGATGTCAGCGATGATCTGTTTTGCCAGGCTTCCTGTGTAAAAGGCATCTGCTCCTTCATTGGCTATAGTCTCATATGTCTTGGCTAGTTTAGGCATCTTGATGATATCACCCTCATGCAGAATTTTCCCTTCTCTGCAGAACACTTCGCTAACGGAGAAAGGAGATTGAGAAGATCAGATCTGGGAGACAAGTTCAAAACTACGTGTAGCTGTATCAGCTGACACAGTATTTGACTGTTTGTGCTAGAGCCTTCTTGGAGAGAAGTGGAACTGCCTAAGCCATACCCCAGAGGTCCTGATACCTTGCATTGGGGCATAAAAGTGAACAGTGGTTTCTGACCTGGGATTCCACATTGCTCAGAATTTTCTTAGTGAAGCCTGCGGGAGGGAGTGTCAATCTTTGTCACCAAGGCAGGCCACCCTCCCTACCATTCCATGGGGTTAACAACTGCCTCAAGATGCCCACGAGGGACCATAGTCCTTGAACTCAAGCAGTTTAGTTTCAGAGCACAGACTGTGAAGCTACGAGGCTCAAAGCTTCCAGTGAGTCCAGGAGAATGAATTTTGATTCCTGACAGTCAGAATACTTTCAAGTAGACAGGTCCCTCTCTAGCTCCCTCATCAGGGATTGTGGATGTGATGCTGTGGACCTGCCAGATGGAAGTACAGGCTGTACATCCCATTTAGATTGCAAACCAACCTGCAGCTGGCAGGAAAAGAAAAGATTAAGCATGATCTCCAGTAGGGCTGGACATAGACACCATGGGACTGTAAGAGGAAGTGAATTTAAAACCCTTTATGTTCACAGTCATTGCTAGAAGTGGATGATCAGAGGCATTGCTCTGGGAAGGCTGACTGCAGAGGAAGAGATGACCCAGAAACCCGCTGCCTGACAGCGGATGAGATGTTCAAGGAGAGAAACATACTCTGCAATTGCCCCAAATGCAGGTAAGATTAGCTTAGTGCACTTACAGCATGAGGAAGGCTGGGGATTCAGACAAACTTTGCCATCTGACAGACTTATCCCAGCATGTACTTCAGCTCCACCTCTGCTCCGACAAATGGACTTTAAGAGCAGAATTTATCTCCCTTTAAAAGTCAGGACTGAACATTCCCAACATGATTTAACACCTTCAGGCAGCTGGAACATCAGCAGGTGCAGTGAGTACAGTCACTGGAGGGGAGGCACAACCCTCACAGACAGTGCATTACTCAAACATAGAGACTCTTCAGCTAGGATGCAGTAATCCCAAATTTCTGTGCACAGATCAGCAACTGCTCTACCTACCACAGTGAGACTTCTCTACCTACCACAGCGAGGGGTTGCTTTCAATTGCCTTCTCTTTTGATTTGATGGCTGCTGCAAGGCCTTTCCCAATACGGAATCCTTCTCTTGCCAACTTGACACTGGGCAGAAACAGGTCTTTCCACGCCAGTTTGCCATGACGTTTGTGAGCCAGTTCATAGCCACGGATTTCTCCTGGAACAGCGATGGACAGTCCTCCTGAAGCAGACAAGGAATGTATTAGTCTTCCAAAGCAAGAAAAAAAAAAAAGTGATTATTGGAGTAGGAGGTAAAGCAGGACTTATCTCTTGGCCTTGCTTTTAGGCAGGGATCATGCATACTATTACCAGCTCAGCCTATGCATACAATGCTAACAGAATTATTCTGCCTGACATTCATGCCTACATATTCTGGACTGCTGAAACACCTCTATCCTCTTGCTGGTTAACTCAAGTTTTTGGGTCATTTTCTCCCAGTAGGCTCTGTACCAGAGCAATGATACTCAGAACACAGAAGGTATCACACCTGCCTGCTGTTTCCAGTCCTTCAGAGGAGAACACACTACAGTAAGAGGGTACAGGAGGGTATATGTACTTGGCATATACACACACACACCTAAGCCAAAATCTTTTTTGTCACATTGTAACAGCAATTGCAGTAGACTGATTACTACACTGCACAGTGATGCAGCAGTTTGCTTCAATCCTGTTTTTGCTGGCATCTCCTGGAAGTTCAACACACTTCTCAGCCCTCCTCCAAGGCTCTATTCCTCTCCAGTTACAGGAGTCACCATAAAGAGAACTGGTTAGTATTTCTTTCTACTTTTGATTACAAGAATACTTCCCTTAAAGGGAACTATTACTTCTTCTCTGAAGCCTCTGAAACATTAGTTGAAGTCACCACAAAAGGTATTTAGGGAGGACACCTGAACTGACAAGAGCTAAGTTAGCCCACAAAGATTTATTCAGAGATGGAAAGGAAAGATGGCAGATATGGAACGGGTCATCCTCAGTGCTTTGGATTCCCCTGCATTTTCATGAAGTGAAGAGCAGTTAAGTGCTGCAGTGACTGACTCGTTTGAAGGACATTATTTTTAGTTCCCTTGTGAGTAGAGAGTCTGCCGATTGTGTAAAGTAGAGGACATTTTTGGAAAGATGCAGGTGAGAAATCTTGTAGATACTCAAGAATATAACCGTAAAAAATGTTCTTTATCCAGACAGGTCAGTAGCAGCTAATGTTGGAGCTATGTGGACCCCCAAAGCAGTGAAACAGCCTTTGCCATACCTTTCAGAGAGAGCTGTGTGTCATTCTTAAACATGGCTTCCGATGCTCTTTTTGGAGCCACCTCTCTTGCATTAATGATTTCCACTTTTCCTTTAAAGACAGAGAAGAAAGAAGATGGGGGTTAGCTCTGAACCCAGCACCCAGGCATGGTCTGTGCTGAGTGAGTCTGATCATTGGGAACCAGTTCCTTGGCAGTTATTCTGAGGACAGCATGTTCCCCCAGAGACTAGGAGAGTCAGCTTCTTACCTTGACTCAGGTGGCATAAATCACCCCTCTGTGCTTTAGACAGAGGGGTGGAACTGTTCCAGATGTGTATAGCCTGGTTCTTTACCTGCGCCGTTGTAGATGGTAAAGAAGAGTCCTCCTCCAATGCCCATGCTGTGAGCGTTCATGAGTCCTACACAGAGCAGAGCTGCAATTGCAGCATCCACTGCAGATCCACCTTGCTGAAGGATGTCCCTGTGCAGCAGAAGAGAAAGCAGCTTATGGTGACATGTTACAGTGTCTCAGCTACCTGTGAGATCTGGAGTCATCAGAGCAGATATGACAGATTCTCTCTAAGGCACATTTATCCACACGTGGTCTATAGGTTCCCAGGAATAGGAAGTTTTGAGCTTCTGTAACCATAGGGAAGAGATCTGGTGTGGGTACAGACCAGATCGGCACTCATTAGAGAGACATGCAAACTAGCTTGAAAACAGCAAGATGTGCCAAAGTACCTGGGGGAGGCTGACATCCCAGCCACATTCATTACACATGAGAAATGACAATCTAAGGAGCCTGAAATCTGCATCACTTGCATCTAGAACTGGAGAACAGCTTGATAAATGTATTTTAAGAAGAGCTTGAAAAGCATCTCTCATTCCTATAATTTCTGTGTCTAGGGAATCTTTGCCTACTGTACTATCTTTGCGCAACTGCAGTAACATTGGTTGGGCATGGTAAGAACCCAGGTTTTATTACGGCCTCCTCATTCTACAGGGAGATGAGAGAGTATCCATGCTGTGCAGCTGCCAGGGTTGCACCTGCACACCTGGGAAACAGAACAGAACAGTCTTGTCTTGTGCAAGAGCTGTCAGAGATAGCAAGAGTCACAGCAGAAATAGCGGGTACCTTCCAATTATTGAGCACTGCCCCGCGTCTGTAGCCACAGCCGCCGCCTTATAGGTGTGCGCGCGCTCTGAGTCAGAGCGCAGCCCGAAGAAGAGTCCCAGGAACAGCACCAGCAGGACTACAGTCAGGACTACAGACACCACATAGCGCTTCTTCATCTTTCTGTGGGAAGAGACAGGATCGTCATGCTGCTTCTGGGGCACATGGGAACTAGGGAGCAGATGATCAGGCACAAGAGCAGTTTTTTCACCCATCTTCTTTCACATCCACCGTTTCCCCCCTCTCCCCAGCAGCTGACAGCTCTCTGCACATGGAAGGGCAGTTTTGGAAGGAGCAACCAGGAGAGGCACGAGCCCAGTTGTGGCCTTGACAGTTCCACCAGGGTGATGCCCCGTTTTGAAGTGAAGCTGACTGTCAGGAGGGGAGGGGATCTCCTAGATGGCAGTGAACGTCCTGCTGCCATTGCCTTTCAATGGCGATAGGATAACTATTTGCTCTCTGTGACTTTATACTGGGGACTTTAGATGCTCAGCAAATAATTTAAGTTGCTGCTCTGCTGGGGAGGATGGGGGCCCAGTCAGATTGGGTTTGATTTAGTTTCCAAATCAAGTCAGCAACACCCATCAGAGGCTTTTTGCCAGAATCCTCCCTCCAGCACCTGCTGGCAGGCCCTCTGCCTCATTTGTAATGTGATGGAGTCGAGCACCATGCCCTGCCCACATCCCGAAGCAGGCTGGCTTTGCCAGGTCAGCAGCCACCTGTGTTGCCCCATTCCCCCTCTCTTCACAACCACACAGCATGTCTGCATGTATGATTTATTCCTGCCTTTCCAGCCCTTGTTTTTTAGCAGGTTTCCACGGAGTGCTGAGCTACAGGCAGCGAACAGCTTCCTCCTCCCCTGAACTTCTCACAGAGTGGCTCTTCCAAATAATTCCTCGTTCAGATTCGTATCGTGATCTTTTCCATGGGCTCTGCTGGTACCATTTGTCTATGCCCCCACCATCTCTGTGCAGGGCAACCGTTCCAACAACTCCAAAGCCTTTACCAGATTCCCTTTTACCCCTTTCTGCCATCCCATTTGCAGAGAGATCCACGTCAGTGAGCACCCCAGGGACTCCTGGAAACCCTTCAGTAACAGCTCTAAAGTGTTACAGTCCCTGCAGTGAAAAGGCCCCAGCCCAGCAGCTATCACTTGGGTAACCACCTGTCTTATAGCAGGCAGGTAACCTCCCACACAAAATAACAGCAGTTCCATAGGCGAGAAGGGAAATCCAAGGAGCACAACATAACTGGTGTTAGTTATCACTCGCCTCATTTTCAGGGGAAAAATTCAGAGCTTTAACTTCATGTAACCTGCTTTTAAATGCCATGCCTCCCTGTCCAGGAGGTTGTCACTAACCAGTGCAAAACACATCTTAGTCACTAACAAGCCACCCTGGCCAAAGCTATTTGGCACACCCCAGCATGGCCCGAGCACCTTTCCAATGAGCCTGCCACTTCTAGAAGGTGACGGCCGGTGCTCATTTCTCCACGTTTCCCCGTCCTGCAGAAAGATGCTCGTGGGGTGCACAGGGTTACTGTTCATTGGTGGGTGAGCATAGGACACAGAGATCTGCAGCAAGCGTATTCCAGACACACACCAGGACAAGTCGAGAGCTATTGAGGGGATGAAGAGTCATTGATATCTTGCTAGGACCAACAGATCATGAAATACAGCTTTAACAGCTACTCTTTGACCCATTTCCTTTCCCATTACAGAACTGTTCCAGCAAAAAGACCTAAATTCATCATATCACCTTCAGGGACCAACCTCCCCCTGCGTAGCAGAGGTTTGGGTTTTCACCGTGACTACTATACTTGTGCAATAGTCAAGATACCCTTTACCTTACCGAAGCATCTGCTCTCCTCAGAGACAAACCCATCCATGGCATTGTGAGTGAAGAGTGGATCCACCAACCCCACCCTCTGTGGATGCTCAGCTGCCCCAAGCAGAGCAATCTCCAGCAGTCAGAGCAGCATTTGGTGCCTTGCAGCAGCAGCACAGGCAGAATTAGGAACCAGTGAGTGTGCCAATGCTGACCTAACCAGATGAAACAGGCCAGGCTAGCCAAACTGAAACACTCCTCAGAGGGAGGAGATTAGCAAGCACTGCCCCTCAGCCTTACCCTCACTCCTGCTATTTCAAATAAGGAGATACCCATTTGTTATCCAAGCCCTGTATCTGTGACTCTCAGTCAGAGCACAAAAGATGTCCACCTCCAAGTAAGGCAACTCAGACCAGGGTGTAAATCTACTGTATGTGCTGTTCTGTAAACAAATGTCAACCGGGGGCAGTGAAAGGTAAATGGATGAAACCTCTTTCCAGGTTCAGAACTTGATTTACACTCAACTACTTTTAAAAGAGACTAGTGGTGTGTTTGCAGCGCAGTGACTGTGCAGGGAAACAGAGAAGCCATTATGTCCCCAACAATAGCTCACACACAGCCTCAGAGTTTCAAGACAGTTTTGTTTGTTGGCAGAGAGAGTTCAGCTTCAGCACTGGCAGTCTCCTCCAGGCTCCACAAGAGATGCCATGGGAGCTTTTATCTGCGCCCCAGTTAGGCAGAAGGTACTTTGTTTCATCTGGGCTGTCCCTCAAGCCTGGGTTGACCCAAGCCTGGTGCTGGCACGTTAACCCGTGGGCTCCTGGCTCGGGCTGCGTGGTTCTCCTCCACGGCCGCCTGCCTCACTGCCGGGCTCCTGCAGAGGTTTTCTGCCTTGTCATGCGAGTTATTCTGAGAGCAAGAGAGAAGGGGAAACCTCAGATGGTACCCGCGCTCTCTCTTTCACCTCCTCTCTGGGTTTGGATGACACTCACGAGCATCTCCCAGTCCCGTATGAACTGAACGCCGAGTGCCCGGCTGCCGGGTGAGTGCACAGACCTCGACAAGGGCCCACAGCCGCAGCTCCAGCTGCCTGCCAGCCCCTGGGGCGAGGATACATACACACCACCGGGGCCAGGAACAAGCACACAAATGCCCTGAATAAGGGCCACTGATTGCTGGGCACTGGGCACTGCTCCGGCACTGCTTCGAGTACCACATTGCCCTCTGGGACCGAAGTGGGGCCTGAAGAATTGAATGCTCTCGATAAAAGTGCGTCTGTGCAATCTGCCAGATCGATCCTGCTAGGGAAGGTGCAGACGTACGAGCTAAAGATCTGCAGCTTCCTCTTCGGCAACAGCACAGAGAGCAAACTCAGAGGACAATAATCCTCTCCACCTTAACTGCCAGCTCAACTCCCACAAGCTCCTTAACCCACTTCAGGCCTGACCCCAGTGGGAAGCATCCCTTGCACAGTCCATACTGCCTTCCTAGCTGTGGCACAGCAGAGAGCCAAGCAGGCATTTTGTTTGCCGTACAGCACTCAGACAGACCAGGAGCCTGCAGATATCCGTGCTCCAACCCACCTCTCTGTGCCTGCACGGGGCAGGCACGTTACAGCTGAGTTTTTGCACCAACGCTCCCTTTGAGCCTCAGCTCAGAAGTGGAGCCGCGGCTGTGGCTTACTGCTGGGAGCGGGGCAGCAGCTGCGTGCCACCACCTGAGCTGGCTCCCCCGACTGCTGTCTGCTGGGGCTGGTTCCAACCTGCACACCTCTGCCAACTCCAGCTCTTTGCAAGCTTGGCTAGCACTTCGGTCACACTGTGCTGCTCGGCAGCTGCAGCGGCCCTCCAGGAGAGAGAGGCTATAAGGACATTAAAAGCAATATGATTACTTCTCAGTGTCATAAAGCTCCCACAGCCAGTCCTAGCCATGAAATTTAAAATGAATCCTCATAGTCTGTCTTGATTTATATTGGGAGAGGGGGAGTACCAGCAAATAACCAAGTAGCAGAGCTACACCTGTACAAGCAACCCCACTGAGCTGTAGATAAGTCGCAGTTTTCACAGCTTTATTTAAATATGACACAGTTTTTCAATTAAAAGAGCCTCAGTGCAACAGGCTAGCTACTGTCAGGCAGGGTTTGAGCAGCTCTGCTAACGGGGCTGGGGCGTGCTGGAGAGATGAGGAACCTGCCATGGTCAGGGAAAGCCCCAGGAGAACTGAGAGAGAGAGAGAGAGAGGAGGGGTGCCAGGCCAGAAAGCAGGGAAGAGGAAAGAGTGGGATACCAGAGGATGACAAAGGAATCCAGGTACAGTCAGGCCTTGTTATTGAATGAAGTAGCGAAGAAAGCGTCTTCTGGCATCTCCTAAAACTTTAACCAAATAGGCTTCTGCTTAAAGAAAACATCTTGCAGCATCTGCATACCTCAGCACCTGCTCCTAAGAGTTCCTCGTCCTCCCACCTCCAGTCCAGTGGCCAATACTTGGCCATTAGCTTTGAGACATCTGCCCCTACCTTCCTCAGGCAGCACACATTCTGCAAGGATACATTAAACATCTTGAATCTTGTCACAGGACATAGGCTATGCTCCTCAGCTAAAACCTGAAATCAAATCCGTATCAATAACATTACCGTATTTAAATAGATATTAATCTAGAGTTGAAATATTGTTTTCACACTCTATTGTTGTGTAGAGTCAACCGTCAGTGACTTGAGTGATAACATATGTAATACTGAACGGCCACAAGATTGCCACAGTGTCCATGGGAGTACAACCTAACAGAGGCTGTGAAAGAGCAGGCCCACGTTGATAGCAGAGGTCCCAAGTACTGCTTTAGCACTTATTTCCTAGGGCTGTTCCCAGCAGCCTGCCACAGGACCAGGCTTCAGAAGTCAAGAAGAGACAGGACAAGAGTGTCCGTTCTTGTGCTAATGGCCAGCGGGTGGATTTCTCACCAACCACCAAGCTGTTGCTGGGTCCCCAGGCCATTAGCACCTTGCTTTCCTTTCTCACTGGGAGCTCACTGAGAAGCGGTGTAACAAACGAGGCAAATTTTTCCTTCATCTGTGAGAAGCCTTTGCACTAGAAGCCTGTGTTCACACCCAATTAGCCAGATGACAGTTTAAATCCTCAGGTATAACTTTGCTAACCACGCATTCCCTCAGTTGTCAGTAAGGACAATGGCCAGCAAGTTCTGCTTTCATCTGCAGGAATATCCAGACTCATCAGCCTCTGAGCAGCTAATTAGCTGGGGTTATTTACACCAAGAGAGCTTACAGTGAAGAAAACTAGGACAAAACCAACACAAAGTACACTGTTGCTGTCCGTGACTGTGAGTTTAGGTGTTCCTTCCTCTTCCAAAGGGAGAAAAGTTTGCTATTCTGAGCTGTCTTGTACCTTGCTTATATACCTGTTTTTCAGCAGTCCTGTATGATTTAGTATGACCCTGGCTAACTTGCTAGGGTCTTTGCCCCCTTCCGTCTAAAACTGATTGTTATGCCTTCTAGGGCATGTTATGCCTTCTCCTCACACACCAGATTTGAAGCTTAGGTTGCCCATTCCCCATCAACCACTCCTTCATTACACAATCCACAGGACTTAGGTTCTGGAAGGTTAATATATGGCTTAATTACCCAAACGCCAGCAGATAAACACCTTACACAACAAGGACTGTGTAAAAATTACAAACGTAGTTGTAACATCAGACTTGCCTCCTGCCTACCAAGTTAGAGCTCTGTGATTGCAATGGGGTCTTTGCACCTCACCACAAAGAGTCCCAAAGCAGCAGTGGGCAAGCTGGTGCAGGCTGTACATACCTTTACTCTAGGACAAAATTAGAATCGTTCAGATGCAGTATTTCTACCAACTAACATAACAGGATTGCGTTAGCCCAAATGGCAGGGAGCTTCCTTGACTTTGTTAGTGATATGTTTACTCCTGCTCTTCTATGGCTTTATTAGGACAGACAAACTTCTAAGCACTATCCTTTTGAGAACAGCCCCAAAGAAAAGTGTTTGATTCCCTGTACCTTCTGTCCTGCACTCAGACACAAAGGTCTGACCTTCCCACATAAACCTCCCTTTGCAGCCTTGCCCTGCAGTTACCGCAATAAGACATGAACTTAAGCCAGTTGAGGTTCTGATCTACATGTCCACGTGCTAAATACTTTTCCCCCTTAGGCCTTTTGACTTACAGCAGCTGTCACCAGGATGCCTCTGAGCAGGCATGGTTCTCCAACCAGCCACGCAGGCAGACAGACAAGCACAGAATCTCCTATCAGGTACTGAGCTTCGTGGTGACCAGCAGGCGTTTTTCCACAACTGTTTCTACCTTGTCCACACGATGCCACCTAGAGACTTCAAACAAGTTATTAACAACCACCTCTCCTTCCTAAGGAAATCCTTCCTGATTCAAACCTTACACAGATTTCTGTAGAGAGCTGTGACTCAAGTATTGAAGTAGCTGGAATTCAAAACAAACAGATTTTTCAATCTAAGTCATTTTTTGGCCGCAGAATGAGATAGGAGTTCTGCTTTGGTTTTAGGCTGGAACTTAAAACTATTAAGTTTTTGTACTTACGCACCTTGAGAGATTTAAGTTGAAGTCTTATGCAGTCTTCATCTCCACTAGCAATAAGGGAACTAAAGCAGAGTTCAGCCAAGCCATGAAGAAGCTCAAAAAGGCTTCCAAATTCAGAGCTGGGCACTGGTCCTGCCCACAGCAGGGGGACAGAGCAGTCCCTGAGTGCTGAGCCTATGCTCCTTCTCCACCAGAGAAATGCAATAGCCCCATTCAACCCAGCACAGCTAACAGCTCCGGGCCAGTCCCTGCCCCGCTGGCCTGCGTCCTGTACGACTTGCTGCCTCCCTCCCCTCCTACGCAGGTTAAAAGCCTGCAGCGATCTCTTCAGTGGCATCGAGGTCACATATGCATGCAGGTACATTTCAGGGAGAAAGGCCTCAGAGCAGCAGTCCCTATGTAAAGGTATGATGTCAAGCCAGAGGTAATCCACCCTGAATGGAACTGAGTGAAAAGCCCCTGAAAAAAAGCAGGCTGTTCCAGCTAGTTTTCAGGTATGCAGTTCACAAAGAGCTGTTGTAATGAGGATTTGCAACTCCTCCGCCTAATGACATGTAGTGTTCTGTCCAGAGTAAACTTAGAATTCACTGAGAAAGAGAAAATAATTTCCTCCTGAAGCAACTTTTTCCCCCCAAAACCTTCATGTTTTCCTGCAGAAATTTTAGCTTTAAATCCAACATTTTTTTTTATTTTAAAACACTTCAGCATAAACTATGAAGTGAAAAAAGGCAGAAAGGTGGAATAAATACAAAATAACCCATTTCACATGGTTTTCACAATGTTTTCTAATTGGAGACCTCCCAGAAGTCCAGAACTGGCAAGTTCAATCTCAAAAATGCATGTTATTAAAATAAAGCATTATAAACTCATTCAGAACATCACTGTTACACTCACTCCCAATTTAAAGTCAAAATGTTTCACTAAAATAGTTTTATTCTCCCACCGGTTGCAAAAGATGTTTTCAGATGCTCTTTGCCCATTGAACTAGAGGCTGTATATTAGAGCTGGGCTTATTCAGGCTGAGCAGTCAGGTCCTAATCTCTTTTCACAAACTTCCATCTGATACATTAAAAAAAATCACAGTTCCATGTTCTGTCGCATAAGAAATCCCACACAGCACTTCAAGGCCAAGGGTGGTGGCTTAAGGCATGTCATTTCTAATTCCCCCTTACCTCTCGAGAGTACTTGCAATTCTGTCCCGTCCTTTTACACAGATCTTTATTTACTGATATCCTTTGAGTATCCTTTCTCCAGCAGTGGACCCCTTTCTAGGGCCAATATGTCCTTGCAGCACTAGCAGTAACCACTTATCTTTCCCTAAAAGCTCTTCAAAGCTTACCATACTATTTGCTATTTGTATGGCTCTGCTCCTGGAGATTAACCCACTGAAACTCATTACTACTGAATTCACAGTACCAGAGGAATGCATAAGTAATCATTGACTAGGTGAAGAGTCAAGAAACCACACCTTTTAACGTGCATATTTTAGCACTCCCAAAGGTTGGTTATCACCAGCAGAATCACTCTTCGTTCTTGGATTCAGTTACTCCATGGTGCAAATGTGAGTACTCCCACACCTCATTGCTAGCTTTTAAGTTCTGACTAAAGCAACCAAACAAATATGTGGTCACCTTAAGTAGAAAAGTGCTCCCATCTCCATGTGGTCATGTACCCTCACACCCCTCTTGCCCAACCAAATGGCACCCTTGTGGTTCATAGTCAGGAATTTAAATGCGTCTGTGTCTTGCAGCTTAAACCCAGACAGATTTGGTTGTGATTACGTTTGGTGGGAGCATCTGTTGTCAAGTGGCATTGACCCCCTGCAGCGTAGGGGCACCCAATCAGCTCACTTATCTGTTCTTCAGCAATCACAGCTACACACTACCTTAAATTGTCATCAGCTTTTGTTCAGATTAACGCTCCAGCTGCGAGGAGAAGATGCGATGCCTGTTCTACCACCCCTGTTCCCACAGCAGCACCCTCAGGCAGGGCGATGGCAGAGCAGGCACCTGGGGATGAAGAAAGCTGCCCTCCACCACTAAACCTCACTGAAGCTTTCAAACAATAATCCTACATGTCGGTTTGCACTGTCTGTAGAGCTTCTAGTTGCAGCTCACCTGCCAGGGAGCAGAGTGGCATAAACCCCCGTAGTAACCCAGATCCAAGGTGGTGAGCTGCAAGATTTGCCTTTGGATTCTAACCACTCAACTACAAAGCCCATCGCCTTGCTGCTGTACAGGGCTTGCTAGAAACTTCAGAGCCAGCTTTGAACACAGGAGCTGAATGCCCGACCGGTGCGCAGCACAGGTCAATCACAGCTTGCCTGAGACTTGGGCACAGCAAGGATCCAAGCCCACGCATCCCAAGCTTGATCTTTAGCCAGCAGGCTGTCCTGCAAACACCAGATGAAGCAAAGTCTGCCTGGATGCCAGTCAGCACTGCTAGATGCTATGTTTTGACCTGCTAGGATCAGTCAAGTGGTTAATGTCTCAATTCCAAACTTGACTGTTTCCCTTTGCCCCACTCCAACATTTGATACACTGGATCTTCACTTATGTCAAAATGATGGTTCCTCTACTACAATGAATCATTAACAAAATTTGTTCTAGCTCCAAGAGTAAAAGTTTTCGGAGCATGAGCCATACTTCCTCTGCTTAAAACTACACCTCCTTTCCTGTAATAGCAACAAAATGGAGTTCTGTTTAGCATTTACATTTGGTAAAATTATTGTTACAAAACACGACCATTCCAGCCTTGAGATGTTTGGAAGGGAGTTATCGTGTGCCACGTACTATTATGTTGAGACATGAGCAGCAGAGTGAAATCTGTCTCCTCCTCTAAAGGAGCGCACCTGTCAGTGTACGAAGCAATACCTTCCCAGCCCTGGTAACGGAACCTGCAGATACTGAAAAGCATCAGGCAGCAGGAAGGCACTTCTGGGTAGTTTCTCGTTTTGCTTCTTCCCTCACCACTTACTGATTTTCCCATAGGAATGTCATGAAGTGACGTCAGCAACAGCTGACAACACAAATCATGCAACCAATTGCATCTCCTGTTCAGACTCCTCCTTTTTATTGCAGAACAAACAGTTCAAGGTCTCCATTTCTTGATATTTTAATTAACGCATTATTGACATAGAAGCTGTTACGAGGTATCCTCACTTTGCAGGTTATTTTTTCACGAGAAAGTCTTTCTCCTCTAACAGAACAATGTTACAATGCAGTACTATCCAAAGGTAAGCATCAGAGAGCATCTGGAGTGCCCAGTAACACAGATATCAGCAGCATGGGAGGCTGCTTCCTGGTAAGCAGCAGTTTCCTTTCTGACCCCTCTCTCTACTCTTCCACCTTTAACACAGTGGAAATTAAGTACCAGCTGCACAGGTAGCAGGCAGCCCTAATTAATACTAATTAATTAAATTTTATAAATATAATTTATATTTAATTTTCTTTATAAAATTATAAAATAATTTATAAGCTTAATTAATAAATTAAATTAAAGCTAAATACTGCGTAAGAAACACTAATGCAGAAAGGAGGTCACTGTGCTGAAAAAGCCCCGGAAAACAAGTTCCTAGGACAGACCCTAAAAAGAAAAGGTGCTTCAGGAACTGGAAAAGTTACCCAGCCTGCAAAGGGCCAAGCTGACTAAGGGCAGGGACACAACAGTCAGAGCTGAGGCTAAATAAGCAGAGGTTTGACCTTAGCCAAATCCCCTCCTTCCCCTGCAGTGGGATTGCTTCCCCTATAACACACCTGCTCAAGGAGCAAGAACCCGCTAAACCCACATGCTCCCAGTTGGTGAAGGCTGGTTTCCCGCAATCAGCCATAGGTGCACCCTTCTCCCTGGGGAAAGGCAAGCCAAAGGAAACATAATTAGTAAAGGGCAAGGTTTATTAAACCCTTCTCGCCAGTCACGTGGCCCAGTTCTGGTTACATTCTTCTACCCACAGGGGCAGCTGTAATGGTGTGACTGGGACGGTGTTGTGGTGTGGCGGCTGATGGGGCTTCTCGGTGCATGAAAGAGGGAACAGCTTACTAGTGTGGTATTTCATTTTGCAAGAGCACTGTCTTGATTTTGGTAATAAAGCATGTTAACTCTTATTTCTTATTCTCTGTTCAAGTTGCTCTGTGACTTCCCATAATAACTCGGTATGCCCAAGTTGAACATAACGACAGTAACAAGGACCAGATCATTAAGCCTTACCTCTTTTTAAGTCCTATCTGACAATAGATGCAAACCTTCCAGCTCTTCTTTTCCAGAGAAGTGCGACTGTCCTCTGTTCAAGGAATTCCCTCTTTTATCACCTTTTCTCACTGATACATTTATTACCTGCTACCTAGACTCAGCCATTATTCCCAGACTTTACATCACACTCCAGTTTCCAAGGCCTGCACCAATCCATACCATTTATTTATTAGCTTTATGAAACCCTTTCATCTCTGCAAAGCCTTTCTGTTACGCCACCAAAGGGACTGTGTCCTTGCAGCTAACAGACCTGCCTTTCCCCGCAGCAGCCAGCAATTGGCTCAGCAACACAGCCTCACCCCACCGTGCTGGAAGAAAAGAGGGGAGAGTGCTAGCGAAGGGGGAGAGCGGGAAAGAAGATGGATAACACGGAAGAAAGAAAAAAACCTAAACCAGTGGAAGGGAAAAATGGAGGGGGAAGGAACAAAGGAGGCAGATAAGAAGACAGAAAAAACTGAAGAGTAGGAAAGCGAAAAAACAAAAGGCAAAAAAAATGGTGCTCATTCTCAAGGCCAGAGGTTTCTCCAGTTCAGCCTGACTGCTGCAGCTGGGCCTCTTTCACAGCCTCTCCTTTGCATGCACATCAAAACTCTCAGGTAACAGATGAAGGACTTCCTTGGTCCTCTGCAGAGGGTTTATTTAATGTATTATTGCCATAGCAGGTAACTACCTTACAGACTGTAGAGCATCCGGATAGAAAAAAATACAGATTCCAAAATAAGAAAAGGACTAAGGGCTGCATTCACTGAAGAGATTTCCAGAGACTTCAGCAGAACTCAGAGAAGAGCTCAGTTCCCAACTGAAAAAAATCATACTACCTGCTTAAATTCACTCGCTTTCGCTAAGTCAAGACTTTACAGACAGAGGAGATAGGATGTAACGGAGCTGGTCTGAACAACTTTTTGTCCCCTGGAGTGCCCATGGTCTGACTCCTGCTTGTTGTGGAGAGCTGCACCAGGACATGCAGTTGCCCAGACCTTGTGCTGGCATGGAGAGAGCCCACCTCTGACGTGTCCAAAGGGCCCCAGCACACAGGCAGAACAGCCACCTGGGGACCGAGCGGACTGTCGGTGGGGGATGTCGCACCTCTTCCACTAGAGAGGTCACAGAGCAAAGAGCCAAGACCCAGACCAGGTCTTTGCTTTCCAAGCATGTGTAGGAGAGGGCTATTCCTTTTGTTCTGGTAATGAGCACACAGTCTCCTGGGTGCTGTTCTGGTCCTTCACATGTCTAAATATTTGTTTTCCTGGGCAGAATCTGTTCTTTCTCACAAATGCGGTTGCCTTTGATAGCTCCGTGCATCAGGAGCTCTGTTCTCTCCCAGGCTCCTGAGCTGGAGGTCTCTCCCACAGCATTGCCCCTCTATTCTGCTTCTGGAAGACACCCCCAATACCATTCCACAGTCCCTGCAGCTTTTTTTTGGCTCTGCACCTGCCTGCTGGCCTTCCTCCTTGCTACCGGGTAAAAAAACTTTCCAGTGTTTGACCTCCTATCCCAACAGGGTCTGCCTTTACCAAGTTACCACTTAAGAACACAGAATAATGTGGAAAGAAGCATGAATTGCTCTGATCTCATTGTGTGTCAGAAAAACCAATTCCTCTAGAAACCATCAGTCCATGTACCACTGACCCTGTCAAGCCACAGTGTTAAGCAGCTCCCCTAATGGGTGCTCAGCGGCTGCTAAAATTGCCTGGACAGAGACCCCGATGCCCGTGACCTGACCTTCATTAATATGGAGGTGACATGAGAGAATCCAAAGTCAACATTGTAGATCAAGACCTGGCAATCCCTGTAGAAGAAACACAAGAAACACTTGCTCTTCAAACCTGAGCCTGAAGGCTTGTGAAACAGGTACACCTTAATAAAGAGTGATTAAAGCGCTGGAAAGACATGTGATAAAGGCAAAGAAACAACTCCTCTATTTCACGCACCAATCCAACTGAAATATGGAGATGACAAAATAAAATCATGCTGCTTACTTACTACTTTGAAAGCTCTGTTCTCCCTGGGTGCAGTTCACCGTCTGCTAGCAACACCAAAAGAAGTCACTTCTTGCCCCTTATTCCTCAAGCGTTCCCAGAGGCAAGGATTTCGAAAGCAAGGTCGGTCAGAGCTGAGTGGCAGCAAGACTTTATATATGGGAGTGGTCAGAAAGGGAGGGTAATGTAATGAAGTTGTATCTTTGAGCAGTAAAGGCATTGCCACCCCTCCCCCTCCCCTGCAAAACTGCTGGCTCACACGGCAAGCTGAGGGCAGAGTGGTCAGACACTTTCCGTGCTGTACTTTCTCACGGTAAAGGGAACAGCATACAGGGTGGAGAGCATGGAAAGATCAGGCTTGGATGAGGACAATAGTTTGATGTTGGGTAGTCCCAGGAGTGAATCTGTACTGGCAGAGTCGATTCTTTTCTTCCTACATCAAAGAATACTCTGCCAGTTGCTGGCTTCGCCCATGGCACAAGCCCTGGTAGCAAGGACACTGTCTGTGCTAGAACACCATTGCCACCACAGCCACCTCACTGGGGAAAACCCCACTCCTGCACACTCCACAATTAACTGATGCTGGAGCACTGCTCAGCTCCATAGCCAGAGGGGCTGGGAGCCCTGCAGAGGAGAAGGAATGTGCATCCCATGAAAGGTATTGTCCTGGACACTGACCTGGGAAGATCTTGAGAGGTACATCCTGCCCTTCTCCATCAGAGGAAGTCTTGTAGTCTGTGAATGGAGAGGAAATCTCTCAAGGATGTACCATTGCTCTCCAAAGGGAAAATAATTCATTTTCAGCTTCCTTCATTACAGTCTTGTTGATCTTTCACTGAAGGGCTTGACTGTGAGAGGCCATGTCATGCATTAGGACAGGGTTTGACCAATTCAGAGCTTATAACTTATTAGTTGAGTGTCTCTGGTATAGCTGTGTAACAGGAGATGCCAAGTCTAACAGACCATGTGTGTGTCTTCTCAGCTGAGACTGGAAAAGGCAGGAGCCACTCCAGGCTATCACAGAGTGGAAGTCATGGAGTTACCGTCAGCTGCCAGCAGCGACACCAGGATCTGCAGGTTCATGCAACTGCAGCCAAAGAAATGCCCAGCTCATACCATTGAAATCCCGCACCAACAGGAACCTCCATGGCTAGCTCTCAGGTTTGGGTGGGGAAGGAAGATGCAGGAATGACTCTTGCAAGCAGAGCCACTTGTGCAATGCGTGGTGAACTGGACTGGGGAACGACCTTATTTTTCCCCCTTACCAGGTTATTTTTCAGTCAGAGATCTCCGCTCTCCTGTTCATGTAACACTGTGCCAGCATAAGGAAAGGAACTATTTAAAACACTATAAGGAGTGTTCCCGTATGCCAAATCATGGTCTGAATCTCATTGACCTTAAGGACTTGTGACTGCTTCATTACTGTTGTGGGAACCAAAACAAGGTACATATCTGAGTTAGGTCCTCTTCTAGCTGCTAGGAAGGCTGCATAATATATATTTTTTGCAGATCTAGGACAGACTTTCTCTTACGTACGTAAGACTACAAATTACAGAAACACTATCTCAGTAAACTACTCCCGCTCGTTCTGCTGCTTTGGAGGGCCCCTGGCTTTGGAGCTGCTGGGATCAAAACAGAAACAACCAACATTGAATTATTCAGAGATCCTTATCCAAAGAAGAAATCTGCACCCCTGGCAGGCATGTTTTAGCACAACCACAGCTGCAATAGACCCTATTCACCCCAGGGAAAACTCTTCACTTGTTCAAGGTGCAGCAAGTCTTTCACAGGATGGCTTGGAGGCAGCCTAAACACACTAGGTGGATGGCAAAGCAAGCTCTAAACAAATGTTTAGTGTGAAGAGAAAGAACGGAGTCATACCGGCCTCTTCCCCTATTTCTCAACTGATATTCATGGTATGAGAAAAAAGCTGCGAGGTCCCAGATTTTCTGCGTAAGTTCAGTACAACCTGGGCTCCCTCAGTTTGAGGGGAGCAAGCCCCACACCCGAGGCAGAGATGAAGACAGCCATGGGGTGCAGCCCCTGCCTGCCACAGCACAGCATTTCCCCAGATCCCTGACTGTAAAGGGAGAGGGGCCAGAGGAGATGAACAGTCCTGGGGCAGCGATCGGGCAGAGGAATGAGAGCCAGGGGAGTCCGTGTAAAGCTGCTTACAAAATGACAGCCTCTGGTTCTTGTCACACCTACAGGAAGATCCCCAAACACCACAACCGGTCCAGATTGCCAAATTCTTATCATCATCATTACAAAAATTTGTACTACTTAACAGCATTTTTAAGCTACTGCCAGAGCCAGGGAGCCTTAAGGCTAAGATGAGAAAGGCGATCACATCCCCACGTTAGAGACAGGGGAACAGAGACAACGTGCCCAGAGCTTCAGAGCAGATCAGTGCCTGGGCTGAAATTAGGAATCTTCCCCCCAGATTCCCTTAAGCATGCTGCTAGACATCACTTCTTTTCTGTCTTGTATCCACTATACACATTAAATCCAGACGCAGTTGGAAGTGACAAGTGCAGAGGCTGACAGCGATCTCACTGCACAGTGCCTGGAGCTCCGTGGGTTGTTGTTTTCGCTGTTTCTCACGGCTTTGGTTTCTCCCCCACTGTAAACAGGAAACGAATAAAATGTGAAGGTAGCTCCTTCTCCTTGTGCAAAATGACAGCAGATTAGATTGCAGTAGAGGAGCTGGGGAGAAGTTCAAAGTGTTTGCCACTTAATGGAAAACTTGCAGACTACTATAGAAAGTTGTTGGGTGATTAATTGCTGTTAAAGTCTAACCAAAGCAAGAGGGCCCTAAAATCAGAGGAACAAGGTCTTTTCCCAGGAAGCTCTACCACACAGACCTCCACAAATCCATTTTCCATTCTGCCTAAGAACCAGGGGGACTCAGAGCCGTGAGGCTCAGGAGTTATTCCTGGACATGAAACCACAGAGATGTGAGCCTGTCCTGAAGGGCTTCTGTATCTGAGTATGGAAACCTGGCAGGAGCGATGCTCACAGCATCTCCGCCTCTGGGCAGAGCATAACGTAGGACTGTGGAATGGACAGGTGCTCAAACACCGAGAGATCTCCTGTCCTGAGGGAGGCAGCTTGCTGTCAGGAGGACCAGGCTCACATCTGAAATAACCCAAAGCCCTGCACGGAAGAAAACAGTCTGTCTGGTGAATCTGACCCCCCGTCTTCTTTAGGCTTGTTTATTTTCGTGCTGCAAAGGGCTCCGGAGTTGGCCACCACTTCTGAAATACCAAAATCATAAGTTCCTGCCTCAAAGCACCCTGCCTTGGAACTGGGTAGCAACCAGCCAGGCTGGAGGCAGGGGGCAGAGCCCGCACCAGCACAGCCCCGGGGAGGTGCCGCTTGCCATGGGTTCGGGAGGGGGGCACGTGCTGCAGGGACCAGACACGCAGCACCGAGGCAAAGGGAATTCCCACAGGCTGGGGCAATATCCCCACTTTCCTCCGTCCCCTAGATGCTGGGAGCACATCCCCAGCTCTGTCCCTCTGGTGCCTGGGGAGACAGCACAAGCATTTCCTGAATGCTGGTGTGCCTCAGTTTCCCCCCTCCTCACCCACACAGTTACCTCGCACTGCTGGAGCAGAGGAATGATTTGCAGGTGAGGTCAGCCCTGGTGCATAATGGGGAACTTGGGGGCAAAGTCCCCCAGGGCTGCTCCCTTGTGAGAGCTCCCATGGCCAGAAATAAACTTTGACCTCCAGCATGGCAGAGCAGGCCTGTGCAGGGACAAGAGACTGGATAAAAGAGAGTTTTTTTGTTTTTAGAAAGAGCAGGAAGGAGCAGGGAATAGATGCAGAGTCCAGGGCTTGGCCTCACTGTTCAGATCTGAGGCTACCAGAAACGCTGGCTGCTCTTGAAAGGGCTTCCTGCCTCCCCCGTGCCTTGCTGGCCTGCAGCGCACAGATCCCACCGGCCTCGAGCTAATTTGGGCTTGCTGTGGAGAGCACGGAAACACAATGGTGACAGGAGTGAAAAGCAATGGGGAGGATGGCACCCAGGAGACTCATCCTTATCAAGGAACAAAATTATATCAAAGGGGAGCTGCAGAGACTGGGAAGAGCCTTTTTTAAAACCCACAATTGAGCCAAATCCTGCTGTTTTTACGTGTTGGTCCCCCGGGAGCCCCATCATGAAGACTGCCCCAAAAGAGGACTCCTGTGCCAGGTCAGGCCACTTGCCAGCCGCGCTGCACGTGCATCAGTAATGCACCCACTGAGCAGTCATCCGTTTTCCCCATGTGTGTGCTTTTTAATTACAGTTTTTGTTTGCAGAGCGTCTCTTACAGAAAGGATAAACTGCATTACTCTCAGATTATTAAAATCACACTCAGAGTTTCTCAACTGCTAATTACACCCAGGCAGCAGTATCCCTGTAATTAAAGCTGGGACGGCACGTCTTGGGAGCTGGGAGCCTGGCTGTCCCCTGCACCACTCTAACCAGACTGGGCTGGCCAGGGCCAGGCTCAGCCACCATGATGTGCCCAGGCTGTGACCTCCCGTGGCATCCAGGCATGGCCACGGCTGCACCCCAGTGGGACACGAGGCACATAAGGCCAGGTGCCTCCTCAACACGGGGGTATGGGTGCCCCTGCACCGAATCTCCCCAGGGCACAGCCAGGCACCCGCACTGACCCCGCTGCGTAGGGAAGGGAAGGGAAGGGAAGGGAAGGGAAGGGAAGGGAAGGGAGCTTACTCCTGTTTCCACTGCTGAATGTTTGTGATAAATCACATTGCCCATATGAGCCTCCACAGAATCACAGAATCGTTCAGGTTGGAAGAGACCTCCAAGATCACCTAGTCCAACCTCTGACCTAACTCTAACAAAGGCCCACACTAAATTCATTCCTTGCATTCCAACTCCATTTCCTTGCATGTGAAACAGAGATTTTGGGCTTCCCTGTTAGTTAAGGGGTTCTGGGGACAAACTGCAGGGGAAGTGCTCTTGCTGGCTCCCCCCTCATACAAACACATGCTTTCAAGCCTGTACAGGCTGTGGCACACTGACAGACTAGGGAGTGAATTGCGCAGGGGAAGACGTGAAGCCTTAGGGAGACTACGAGGCCCAAAGAGCTGAGAGACAGCAGTAAAGCAGCCTACAGACCTGCAAAGGAGCCAGGAGCTTGCTGGAGAACCAACCCTGCCTCTGCACTGCTCGGTCCCGGGAAAAGAGCGACTGCAGGTTGGGAGCAGCTGTGTCAGCATCACGCACAGCACAGCGACACACCTGCCCTGAGCTCAGACGCCTCAGAAATAGAGAGCTCCAGAGCACAGCTGGGACCAATTAAGCTTCAGGCAACCAAGGGCTTGGCGCCAGCACTGGCCTCCCACTGCTAGGGGGATGCTTTGGAGAAGAAACACCACCTCCAGGAAGATGGAGCACTGATTTGGGAAAGCAGATAAACACTGCATCTGTTTCAGGATGGGTTTCCTTCCCACTGAGATCCCCAGAGTTTCTGCACTCAGCAGGATGCAAACACATCCTTAAATGACTTCCTGGAGCCCTGGTTTCAAAGATCGGTCCCTTCAAAAGCAATAACATTCCCAGATCAATAGCAGCCCCAGGAGAGCTCCGAGCATGCCAGCTCCAAAACCACAGAGCTACCACTACAGCCAGTTATGCTATCAGAAGCTGCGGGGCAAGTCTACCTGTTCACACTTAAAAAGGCTACTGAGACTTCCTAAGCAATCAGGCTTGCTTAAGTACCAAGAAAAAAAAAAAAAAAAAGTAGGAAAATTTACATTTCAGAACCAGCATGACAGCCTCTGCAATATATCCTGGAGAGGCACGCTTGCAGTGCTTCACAGGGAGCAAACCAGCAGATACAGTTCAAAGAGGAGCAGAGCTCACAGGCCCCTGGATGTGATCCAGAGAACAAGGATACGTTCATCTGTTCCTTGAACAGTTTTATTACTGACTCCCTGAAGTTGCTAGTAAGAGGTTCTGGGAAACAGATATCAGATAATTGGTTTTCATTCAATAGAAATTACACATGAAGAATGAATAATCAAATCTTTATGTGGAAAAAGCTTAGACTGGGGTGCCCTGTGGATGCTAGAGGCATCCAAATATATTTAATTGTGGCCCAGTAGTGAAATGGCACAGGATAATATATGGAGCTAGCAAAGGACATCAGGAAATTTTCAAGGAGCTTTTGGAAAACTTGAAAATGTCTATGAAACAGCACAAATAAGAGCAGATGAAATTCAATACAGAGAAATGTGTAATAATGCCTGGCTGTGTTAAACCAGTATGAAGGATAGATGTATATCGATGGATTTGAGCTAACAGCTCTTTTCACCACCATTAAATCTTTTATACAGATTTGTGAAAAAAATGCAGCAAGAAGGAAGCAAGATTTTGTTAGCTCCTGATTCAACCCCTCTCATTTAGAGCTTATAAATGAAACTAGGTCTGTAAGGAGGAATAGTGTTTCTTTGAAAAGGATAAAGAGGACAGAGTCAGAGTTAAGAATCAAAGCTGGCAGATCATGCAACAGCTACAGAAGCTGTTTGAAAAATAACTTTGTGCAAGGAACTTACCTAAGAAACAGCATAACAAACAGATTATGCCAACAACCTATACTTACATCTAAAAACAAGTGTTCTATGGTCTAGGGCATTCACTTAAGTAAAGCTAACTGCAGCCCCCTTGGAATAGCACTGAAATCTCTCCAAATGGGAGAATTCCAATTCTGACAGAGGTCAGTATTTTCTTCCATTAAAACATATGTGCCACGTCAGAGCATGGGAGCGCAATGCCTGGAAAGCAAAGGCAGGATCCCGGAGAGCTTGAAGCCTTCCTCTCCCTACCTGGAGCCTCTGGCAGCGCGCTGTCGCCCAGCCTCATCTCACCTCCAGCCTGCGCAGAGCCACTTGTCCCCGCTCCATCCGCCCCACGGACACACCTGCGCGCTGCGATCCTACCTGAAGCTGAGTGGGATTCCCCACGCGGCATCTCAGGGTCTTCCCAGCAAGTCCCCGCCTGGCCCTGGGCTCGGTGCCCGGCCGGGGCCGAGGAGAGCCTCTTCTCCAGAGAGCCGGGCTGCTCCCCGCGGGTGAGAGGCTGGGGCAGTCCCACTTCTTGTACTGGGCACTAGATGGCACAGACGGGAGGAAATTCAAGCCAGCCTGCGGTCAGATCCGTGGCTTTCCAGACACGGGGGATTGCTGGTTGTCCAAAGGAGGCAGCTGGCATAGGGGACGCACTGCTGGCAGCGGCACCCCACCAGGGCATCACCTCCGTGGGGTGCTCCCGCTGCGTCCCCTCAGCATCCCGTTGCGTCCAGCCAACAGGTCGGCCGTGCTGCACCGAAGCTGGAGGGTCCTGCAGGGGCTGTGACCTGCCGCCATGCTCCTAGACACGACCTGCCCTTGCTCCCGAAGCACAGGCTCACTGCCTCGGGCATGCAAACATCTTCTTCACAGAGCAGCCCTATATTTGGCTCGAATGGCAGCAAAAAGAGGGGGGAAAATGTCCCCGGGGATCCACTGTCCTGTTTCACTGTCAGGCTGCACTTTGGGCATCAGGACAACAAACACCACGCAGCACCAGGGAGAGCGGGGAGGGATGCCAAGGGCTGGCACCCCATCGGCAGTCCCTCTGGGTTCAGGGACAGCACCCAGTGCCCTTCCTTTGCCCCGTGGCATGACGGTGCAAAGGAGGGAGGCACTCAGCCACCGCTCTTACAGGCGCATTTCACAGGGCAGCTCCTCCAAAGCAGTTCACTCTCTTCCCTCTGGTGTCCTTCCTTTTTGGCACTGCTGCCTGTGGTCACTGAGGCAGGACCTCTGCGCAGGAGCGTTCCCAACCTCATCTACCTCAATTCCTCCAAGGCGTGGATGAAATTCCTTACAAGTGAACTGTGGGGACTGACGCGATGAGGCAAACCTGGGCTAAGCCTTACAAAACTGCTGTGATAAGCACAGGAAAGGCCAAAGCATTTTTCACGGTGAGAAAACAAGGAGGGGAAGGTGGAAGGTTGTATGCTGGCCTCTGCTGTTCTGACAACAGAAATTCACTTCACTTCAAAGGTTAACACAGTTAGTGCATCTGGTGAAGATCACAGGCTCTGACAGCCTGTCTGGAAAGGCTCCATCTGGAGCCCCGCAGGAGGGAAAGCCTCTGCGAGGATGGCACTGAGGGAGCAGCAAGCTTTGTGCACGAGGCACGAGTGGCACAGGCAGGTGTTAGCCGAACCAAACCTGAACCTGGCAAAGCCCAAAAGAGCCTCTGTGCTAAGCAGCCCAGGGGTGCCAGGTATTAGCGACCCAGGTAAGACTCCCAGGAAAGCCTGTTTGCTGAAGGGAGCAGTGCTGGACAGGCTGTGCAGCAGCCTCCTGGGAAAGACCAAGACGAGCAGCACGATCCTTTCCTCTTTGCCTGCTCCTGGCACTGCCCTGCAGACTGAAGCGGGTCCAGGGATCACTTAATTTCAAACCCCACAGGGTGAATCCCTCAGAGTGTCTTAGGTGGGAAACGAAACACAACTGGGATGCCAGCAGCCTAAGGATCCAAATTCACTGATGATGTGAACAGGGAATAGGTCAGCTCGGCTCAGCGGCTCCTCACAAGCTGGAGGCAGACCCAAGCTAGCTCCAGTGGCACACAGGTTGGCCAAGCAGCACAAAGCAGCCCCTTCACCACCGCAGATTAGAGACCTGCTTCTGATCACACGCCCAAATCTAAATGCCAGGTCACCGGTGCGTAACAACCTGGCTCTGCAAGCTTCCTGGGCAGAGGAAGAAATGCTTCAAGAGAAGGTGTTTATGCTCCATTTGCCACTCTGAGTCCTGCTTCTTCTACTCCTCTACTACTCTTTAAGTACTTAGTTTTTTTTTTTTTTTTTTTCTCTGAGATGTCCTTTTACATCCAGATATAGATGGAGAAAAACCAGTCAGGCTAGGAAGAAATAGGAACAGCTGGTCACTTTTCCAGGCCTGCCATGAACTGCAAACAAGTTTTTAAAGACATCCTTACACAGAAGTGAAAGCTCACAGGTTCTCACAGGTTCTGGTCTCCAGTTCCTTCCCACAGAGGTTCACAAGCTGCGGTCCAGCTCCCCATGCCGTGAGGACGTGTGGCTGCTGGTGCTGTCACACGCTGCCTCTCACCATAGGTGTGCAATGGCCATGCACCTGGCCGTGTCCCACAGGGTGGCTGTCCCCAGCCCTGCTCTTGGGTGGGTTTGGTGATATTGTGTGTTTGTACCGGAGACCCCACAGAGAGGAATTTCCTCCTCAGGGCCTCCCCCTGCTCCCACTGAGGGCAGAGGGAGTTTTACCCCAACAGATGCAAGCACAAGTGGGGTGTCTGCTCTCTCACGCTAAGGGGCTGGGGAAGGCGTGCTGGAAAAGTCCTGCTCCGAACTCTGCTGGCAGGGACCACCAATGGGTGCAGTTGCGAGGTCCCAGCAGGGTGGTGCAGAGGTACATCCCCAGCTCTGAGCAGCAGGGGGATTTAAAGCAGCTTGCCCACCCACCGTCAGCCCATCCTGCGCTTGCGCCCACCGAGTCTCTGTGATTTTCGCCCTCCAATCCAAGGCACTGAGCTCAGCCGAAGCCTGGGGCTCGTTTCACGCACGCAGCACCCGCAGGCAAGCCTCAACTTCCAAACCTGTTGGTCTCAGTGGGACTCCAAGGATCAGATCTTTCTCCAAATTGCAGAGGTCTCTGGAGAATCTGAAAGCCTGAGTCAGAGGTATCACACTCCTGAGCAGGAGGACATCTTATGCATCATCCTTATGGCTGGACTCGCTTCACTCTGACAGAGCCAGTGAGATGGTGAGAGCATCCCACGTGGACACCACTCAACCAGCTGCCTGCATTTTCACGTGCTGTGCCTCAGCGGGTCAGATCTCCGCAGCCTGGCTGGCTGGCCACAGCTGTGGCCTCCAGCACCTGGTCCACATGCTCCCCTGGAGACCTGTGGTTGTTCTCAGAGGTTTAGCACCGCACTAAGACGCTTAGAGCCAATATAATCTGCACACTTAGCAGTTTCAAATGCCAAAAGAAGCTTAAAAGAAGCAGGCACTGCCTTCAGCCTCTCTTGTATGGGCTTAAGATGGTTTAGTTCTTTTATGGAACTGTAACCCCAGCCCACAGCCTGAAATTGCAGAGGTCCCTTTTAAGCCAGGTTTTTAAAAAGCTCTTTAGACACATAAAAAAAGGGATCCTAGTGGGACGTGTTACAAGATCAGATGTTTCTGCTGCTGGAAATGTGAGAGCCCCATGGCTATGGCACAATGCAAGTCCATGCAGGGCTCTCCTCTGCTGTTTCTCCTGTCTTAGATCAGCGCTCCTTAAATGGTCTAATGTATGGTAATGCCTGGGGAGGCCAAGGGCCTTACTCTACACCCTCCTTCCATCAGCCTTGTGAAAGCATCAGCAGGCGAGGGGCCCCTGCTGTGCCCCAAAGGCAGGTGGCTGAACGATGAGGCAGCCCCCTGTGACCCCAGACTGCCCCTGGAGGTGCCAGCTCCTGCTGCATTTGCTCTGCATGTTCTGACTTTACTGCCCTTCCTTACAGGCTGATCAAAAGCACAAAGACCTTGTGCTGTTGCCTTGAACAGCCTCCTGCTGATCCCAGAGATGCTCCCTTCCCTTTCTGTAGGGCTTCCTGCTGGTCTTGTGGGTCTGCCAGGGGAAAGCAGAGAACTGGGAAGGGCAGAAAAAGTCTGCAAAGCACCGGCAGAGTCAGAGTTCAGTTGCGCTGAACTGCTGCAGTGGCTGTAGCGCCTGGGCAGAAGGCACGAAGAGCCAGGGCTTCCCACCACCTCCCTCTGAAAGCCCAAGCAGGGCTGGAAGAGATACCCCATGCTGGGGGTGTGTGATATGTTTCCTGAGTGGGACAGGATGGGATGGGAAGGGCAACGCCTTTGTGGTGAGCCTGTCTGGCCCCAGTGCTTCCAGGGCTGCGATGGTGTCTCCGGTGCTGCTTTCAGAGGCGCTTGCTCTGCCTTTCTGCAGGCACTACAGCCACTGCAGCAGTTCAGCGCAACAGACTGTGTCCAGTCCTCACAGCATCCAGCTTCGCAGTCCAGCTTAATTTAATCAAGGTAAAACTCATCTAGATAAAATGGGTGCAGCGTGCTCCCGAAATGGAGATAAGTAGAAATCCTCCACGTACCTGAGATACGTCATTAATTCATCATGAAAGTAGTGGAAGTTCAGAACTCGCCTGTGCAAAGAAGTTAATGCCATGCATCACTGGAGAGGACTGGTGACCTTCCCTGCACTTGCAGCAACGGTGTCCAATTTAACTGTGACTGCAAGATCGTGGGTTGTTAAGACTGTCTATGCAGGCAATACTCAGGCCAACAAATCTGCTTTTATGGGCCCTGTTAGAACTTGATTAATTTGCCCATAACGAGCAGACCAGTGCCCACGATTACTTAGCAGAACTCTGTCATTTCTAAAACCCGTTACTGCACAGATGCAAGCCTCAGACCTGGAGTACTGAATACTTACGGGGCCTCATGGGCCGCAAAGAGGGCCTCAGCTGCAAGAAGCAAAAGGCTTAAGACCTAATTAATATTACATGGGATATTGTTACCATCTCCCCATCAAGTGCAGAGTCCCAGCAGTGCCTGTCTGCATGCAGTTACTGCTGCCAGCACTGATGCTGCGGGGACTCCCCAGGACCACAGTCCAACTGATGCTGTGTTCATCCTTCCTCTCCCTGCCTCCACGTACTCTGCACTGCCATTAAGGGGGTTTCTTCCCAAAAACTGCGCTGCTGTGGGCGGGTGGACCTTCTCCGGGTCTGTGCGGCTTTGTTCAGTCAAGGGTTTACAAGTGTTTGGGTTATGAAGGTCCCCACATACATTTTCCCCGCCTGCAGACAGACTGGGGCAAAACAGCAGGTGCATTTGCCCCCAGATACAACAGAACTAAACCTGGAGCCTGGACTAGCTCTTTGCACGTATCCATCCAGGCCTATGGCTCCCTCTTCTCCAGAAGGCTTGGCTTTGAGGGATCTGCCAACAAGCTCAGAGCCACCCCAAGAGAAATAACAACTTGGGAGCTGTGACAAGCTGGTTTGCAGGCAAGCAAAAGCTGAAGTCATAAAGTGTGAGGCAGTAAATGAAGTGCCTGGCAGCACAGCTTCACCACCGCCTTAATCCTCTTTCCCTTCTTAAATGCTAAATTAATCAATTACATTTCCAGCCCAGCAACAACAGTCAAAAATGTAGCCTTCATCATATACAAGGCAAACATAATTAGGATTGTCATTCAAATGCAGCTTGACCAGCATACAAATCAGAACAGCCTCAGCACGCGGGTGTGCTCAGCGCACGTGCGCGCCTGGGTCCTCGAAGGTGGGGGCAATTGGAATTGCAGTCACAGCATGAGCCAAAGTTATTGCAAGGAAAAGGGCTGTGGCCTGAGCTCTGGTTGCAGCAACCCAGCTCTGCAGTCTCTGCTGGGAGTGCTGTGGCTCCCAGCGCTACCCGAACAGGGCAAGGACACGTTATGCGGTGCAAACTCAAGGCACCCCTCCGGCTGTGTCAGGGAGGAAGCCACAACCTGCCCAGACACAGCACGTGAGCCCAATCTCCCAGCCCAGGGCCGTGTATGCCTACAGAGACGAGATGATACAAAAAGTGAGAGGCTTTGGCAACCTCAGGCCACGGTGCCAGCGTGAATTATTTCAGCAATCATAAGGCGTGAGCAAATACTGTCCCCTCCCCAGCCTACTGATGTCACTGTCACCGAGTCGTGGGGAGCTAAGCTTACAGTGCAATGGCAAGAACAAGCCAGGAGTGTTCAATGAAAGCATTAGCCCAAGGCTCAAAAGCAATCAAAAAAGCGAAGTGAGTGCTAGGAGACAAGGCAAAACCGCAAGCCTCACTGTGCTATCAGGGAGCTCTGGGGTGCACCGCATCCCCACGGCTGTTGCGCCAGCTCCCTAGAGGCTGCAGCAGGACGACAGGAGGGGCAGGGAGCTGAATGACGATGATCTAAGGTCTGAAATGGCTTCTGTATGAGGGACAGTTAAGCAGAGCAGGACTCTTCAGCCTGGGGAACAGCAATGGGAACATGACAGAGGTTTATCATTTGAGAGTGTCTTAGAGAAAATGAATAGAGAACGACTGCCTGCTGCCTCTTGCGTGATTTTAGCTACAAAGCATCAAATGAAAACAGCAAGTGACAGATTCAGGACAAAGTAGATGTTTCTTCACACAACACAGCTGAGCAGTGGAACTCACTGCTGTAAGATGCTGTGTATGCCTGACGTTTGCTCAGGTTCAAAAAAGGTTTGGGAAAAAAAAAAAAACATAAAGAACTATTAAATACAGAGATCCCTACCTCAGGAAATTCCTGAGCTACATATGGCCAGTGGTTAGGAGAATATTCAGGAAAACACCAGCCTGCATCCCTCCTGTTCTTCTGCTTCTCCCTAGGCATCCTCTATTAGCCACTGCTAATACAGGATCCCAGGGGAAGGAGACCTGCGGTCTGATCCAGGGCAGTCACTCTTCTGTGTCTGGCACTGACCTGAGCTCTGCTTACTTGTCCTAAAGGCCAGGAGCTGGGAACGTTCCCATTACTGGATACTGGGATGATGACAAGGAGATGTGCTTGCAGCACAGAATCTGAGTGAATAGAGAGAGGATCTCTGTTTGCTTTCTATTTTTCCATTCTAATCTTAAGAGAGACTTTTTGGGAAAACTCTAACTCAGCCACACCACACCCAGCTAGCTGCACTTAGCAATACCATACACACCTGTATTTGGGTTTGAAGCAAGTTAATATCCTTCTGAGAGGTGCTAGTATATCCACAGGGATGGGGTGGAGGAATCCTCATTCCAAGCCTCAAGACCACATTTTGTGGGCTCTGTGAGACCCGCAGTCCCCACGCTGTCCCACACACTGAGCACAAGGACTGTCCCATCTCCCCGTGGAGCTTTGAGGTGTCCTTGCCACCACAGCAAGGATGAAAGGGAGGGTGGGGACACTCCTGCAGTGTGGTATCGCCAGGTTTCGCATCCTCACCTAGAGGCTCAGTCTCTCCTAAGGTTGTGTAGGACCAGAGGATGCAGTCTCTGATGGCGTCTACTCCCAGGCAAACTCCTGCCTTCTCCCCCTGTATGCAGCAAACCTTGTTGACCATCTTAGGAAGAGAAATACAGCCACTTGCTGTCATGTGCCCTTTGAAAGTGCACGCACAGATAGGGCAGGATTATCTCTTAGCCTACAAAGAGCAGCCAGCCAGCTGTTCTCCCTCAGTAGAACCAAGCCCAGCATTGGTGTGTTTCTCATTAGCTCCTATTATTCACGCTATTGTAGTGTTTCCAGTTTTAAAGCACATAGACGGGAGACAGCTGAACAGCTCCCACAGTTGTTTGTTTGCTAAGAGGATTTGATCCGTGTCAGGATATTTTCAAGTCACACACAGAGGAGAAGGTATCCTGGTAACTGCCATCCTCCGAGCTGCCCGCTCGTGCCAATTCTCCTGCCGCCTCGGAACAACGCACACGGCCTCATCCCCGGCTAAGTGTAAACTGAGATTATGTCTCCTTCCCCTGACTCTCGGAGATAAGGCATGAGACAATTCAGCCGTACAAAGCCATTCTGCTATTAGCTGCTCCCTTGGCTACAAACCCTGCTATTGCTGCTCCTCCTTGCAGCAGCGCTCCCAGAACGGAGCAGGCAGAAGCAGGGACCTGAGGCAGCTTGTCCAGCTGCCAGACGGGGGGGAAAGGCCACTGCACATCCCTCTGCTAACACCTTTACCCACTGCTGTTAGCCAGGCAGTTTTTGTCTTCCCCCTTGCTCCCAGTAACACCCCTGAAGCCATAACGTTGTACCCATACAGCGAAGTGATTTTCTCATGACCCAGCCTCTCTCAGAGCTCTCCAACCAGATCCTGAAGTCCTTACTCAGCATCTACTCCCTGCAACTGGGATTCGCCTGAGTCAGGTTCAGCAATATCTCAGGATCTGTTGATGCTAATTTCTCTCTTGCAGGTGCTTAGCTAGAGCAGGGAGGGGATGAACAGGGAGAGTCAGGGCTTTCGTCTGATCAAACAATGAGTAAAACTCTGAGAAGAGCCCTCAGGATTTGGCCTATTGTAGTTAGAGACCTGCGTAAATACTGTGGCAAAGCTGACGCACTGGCCAGGCTGCTTCTGAGTCCAGCCCCATTTTGTCCCTGTCCAAACCAGACTCACATCCCCAGCAGAGCATTTGAAAGAGACTACAATGATGCAGAGCACCTGCATCTCCTTCCTCGTTCAAGGCTCTGAGGAACGCTGAGAAGGCAAACGAACCTGTCAGGCTCTGTTCAGCAAAGAGCCACAGCCCTTCCCATCCCCCCGAAGTGAGGGCCCAGCGGCCGCAAGAACAGGTTCTTCTGCAGATGCACCGCATGGTCCTTGTCTCATGGATGCACAAGGGAGCAGGAGCCCCAGGCTGCTCCTAGAGCTGTGTGCCCTCACATTACAGCTACCGACACCCTGGCTGTGTGTGCAGGGCTTGCTGTCTGTCATGGGCACCTGGGCTCGGTGCGAGGATAGTCCTGAACAGGAGTGAGCTCGTGACTCCAGCTACAGAACGCGGAAAGTCAGGCTGAGCTACTGGTTATACTGGGAGCACGACTCGGCTGCCTGCAAAATCTCAGTGGCTGGAGATGGAATCCAGGCTTTGTTTTTCTACCATCCTGCTGGATCGCAGTGATTGTGTCTGAGGAAAAGCATGTGCTAAACTTGCTGTGCACTGCTCGGGGAGGGAGGGATGCAGATGAGGAAAACACTTCTGCTCACAGCAGGTAAGGAACGGTGCCAGAATTGTACTATCAGTTGCAGACGACTGGTGGTGGGCAAAATTCCTGCCACTTTCTAGATCGGTAAAAACACCTCCTCTGGGTCCAACAGCAGACTGATAGAAAACACAGCCCACATAAGCACTCCCGGCCAGATGGCATGCTTTGCACCACTGTTAATCTCGACAACCTTTTGCAGTGTTCAGAGAGTTTGCCAGGAAAAAGAGCTCCCCCCAAACGCCTGGATGCAAGGAGCGGTCCTGGCAGCATCCCCTCCTCTCTTTGTCTTCTCCACCCAGGATCCCCCAGCAGAACAAACCCTGGAGGAGGAGGAGGAGGCGCCGCCTCCGGGAGAAGCGGCAGCGGGGGCTGCCCAGCCTCTGGCAAGGCGGCTGCCGGGGCAGGGACCCGGTAAATAACCCCCCCCGCTGTCTCTGCTCCGGGAGCGCGGGGAATCGCCANAGAGCCCGGTGCTCACCCGGTCCGGAGCGCGGCGGCAGCGCGGCCATGGGCTCCCGGCTGAGCCGGCAGAGCAGCCTGGAGGAGGAGAGCTCCGCCGCCGAGGAGCCCAACGCCGGCAAGCCGGAGGGCGGCCGGGGCGACTTCCACCTCTCGTCCCTTCTCCTCCACCCGCAGAAGCTGCCCGGGGTGCTGCGGAAAGCCTCGCCGGCGCCCTACGTGCGGCGGGTGGGGGGGCTGCGGGAGATCCAGGCCACCATCCGAGAGCACAAGCGGGAGCACGCCGTGGACATCCTCCGGCTGCTCAGGAAGGTAAACGCTGCGGGCGAGCCGCGCCGTGCCGAGC
>VXAA01004537.1:79270-115427 GCA_013399115.1 Anseranas semipalmata | reverse complement strand
GCCACCTCCGGGGAAGCGCGGGCAGGAGCGGAGCCGCGGGGAACCCCAGGGGCCGGCCGGGCTCTGTAGCCCCCCGGCGGCGTGTGGGGCCGGCAGCGGGGCCGANAGGGGTGCCCAAGCCTCAGCCGCCCCCATCCGCACCCCCGCCGTGCCGGCCCCGGGTGCGCTCAGGATCGACGTCCCCCAGGGAAAAGCCCCCGGCCACCCCACCGCCACCGCTCCCCATTACCCCCGCCCAGCCAGGCTGGCCAAGACCTGTCTTTGGGAGCACTCAAGACGGTTTTGGAGAGGCCATCTGGGCCAGCCTAGGCTGAGAGGAGAGGGAAAGGGGTCAGTGTATCAGTGGGAGCTTGCTTCTGTCTGCCGCCATTCAGGAACAGCAAAGCCAGCGTGCAGACAGCCTGGTGCCAAACTGATGCTGAGGACAGAGCCCCGCTGCTGGAACAGAGCCACCTCCTCCACCGCTCAGTGCTCCCATCACTTTCCAGACAAACTCGGCTCCCCCAAACTGCAGGCAACTCCGTAATAAATAGCAGAGGTGACAAATGCTCCCTCCAACTTGGGTGTAAAACAGCATCAGTTCTTAGCTTATCATGTTGCTTCATTAATGACCCACTTCATCTTGGGACCGTAATGAGTTTCTTGCTATAGTGGCAGGCAGCCTTTGGGTGCGAGCCCTTCGGAGCAGGGACTGGCTTGCAGGGATGCCTGTACAGCCACGCTACCGGAGAGCGCGCCAGCCGCAGGGAGCTGCATTAATGGCCCTGCCTCTGCTCCGAGAGTCCCAGGTTTCACAACACACTTCACAGTGGTGTTCAATGCCCCACGCTACCAGCACGTTGCACTTTTGTAAGAATTTACAAGACCTAAAATTACATCACTGCTTTTCATGTCCACTACCTTAGAGTTCACGTGAGGAGTGTTACCAGCACTACAAACACCCTTCTTGCCACACATGTAGATAGATAAGCCCTCAGCAAAAAGCCTGTGTGGCAGACAAGGACTGAATAAGATTTCAAAGATGGTTTTGTAAAAGGAGTGTTACTATTAGAGGTAACCACTGACTTCATAAGTGTGGCAATGTAACATGAACAGACTTTTGTAGGGTTTGCCAGAGGCCAGAACTACAGAATGTCATTTCCTATAGTGCTCAGCACCTCTCCTTGAGGCTGAAGCACTGAAATCCCTCACAGGACCTGAGGTCTCCAGAAGGTCCATCTGTGAACAGCTGGGGTTTGAATGCTGACTCATGGGGCCATCAGGAGCGGAGGGTCCTTTCTAAGCCCTCCTTTCCATGCAGCCTGCCAGTTCCTTTTGGGATCAGCTAAGTGCCTGGCTTCCCAAGCCTGCACCGAGAATTACCATGTCCTGAGCGCTCATGTTTTGCCCTCTGCCCTTCCAGTTCTCCTTGTTATTCCTGGTCCCCATCTCTGCCTGTCCATATTAAAACAGAGACCCTCTGTTCATCTGCTCTCAACACCACAGTAGGACACACATCCTGTACTCACAACGCAGCCTTCCTCCACCAAGTAAGAGGGAACTCATCCAACGCCCCCCCAGAGCCTCCCGTTCTTTGAGTGCTCAAAGATTTCAGAGACAGAGAGCTACACCGCTGACGTGTATTGCACCTTTCAATGACTAAACCAGGCTGGGGTCAGGTAATCAGAACCAGTCCTCCTCATGTGTACAATGCTTCAAAGAGTACCATGATCAGCCTCTTTCATCATTTACAAAATTGCATCACTCAACAAAATTCAGCCCTTAGCTTGGTCCCCAGCATGTCCCTCCTTACACAAACTGGCTTACCTTGGCAGTAACACACTCTCAGGAGTCGCTGATTACTGTGTCCCAGGTGAGGGTCTGTTTGTTACCTGTAAAAAGAGACACACCTTGTTCACTCCAGTAGACAGTGAGGATATTTAACACCATACCTTGTCACTGTGCCTTAGGCCAGGGGTGTTTGCACCCACCAGAGAAGGCAGACTAATGCTGGAGACAGAATTGCAACCTCCCTGAAGGAGCAGATGCACTCAGCCAGAGCAGGGGACACGGGCTCCTGGTGAGTGCCTCCTGCTGCCAGGCAGCTGGCTGCTCCCAGCAGACAGACCTTGTCCAGCCCTGCAGATTTACCCTGCAGGCTGTAATTGTATCTGCCAGCGCTTTTCAACCTGTGGTCTACAGACCCCAAGGGGCTGTGGATTGTTCCTAGGACATCAGGAGAGTGTAATTAAATAAAGGATGCCAGCTCTAAGCAGATCCACTGAACAGGGATGCAAGATTCCTGCATTTTAGAAGACTGCCCGCTGAGAACAACTGCAAGCCACAGGTGTACACTCGTACACATTTCCTTTGTACAGCAGCACTCTAACAGCTCCATTGTACGTGGTCTTAACAGTCTCAGAAATATCCACCTGCAAAAGACAGACCAGCTTTCCTGCTGGTGTGAGTGGGCATTGCTCAGCTGAAGCTACTGGAGACGTTAGACTTAGACCAGCAAAAAGTCTGGTACGATCTGATTTCCCTGTGCTCAGACACTGGCCAAGTGTCATTTTGAAGATAACGGCACAGCCAACTGAGCCGCCCAGATTCATAATATTCTGCTTTCTGCTAAAAAAGCAGAATACCACCCTTTAGATGGCACAACATTTTCCAAAGAACGAAGGAGGAGAGGAGGAATAAGGAGGAGAGAGGGAGGGAGCGAGGGAGGAATAAGATGAACTAGAAAATGCCCCTGGGCTAAGAATTTATGGACTATCAATGTGAAGCGAATAACTACACCTATATTATTTATAAAAACCCTTGCAGGCAGGATTTATAATGGGAATGCAGGTTCAACTTAATGGTATAGCTCCAACCGGGCGAGTTTAATTACTGGTCTGACATCCACTGCTGCATGCTCAGCCATGCCATCCTCTTGGCAGCTTTCTTCATCTATGCATGTTACACTTTGTGTAGGAGGCTCCATTTCCCCGAAGCCTTACGGTTAAGGGAGACATTGGCATGATGCCTGGGTACACTCCTGGCCCATATCCAGCTGTGTCTGTCCTTCAGGACTGATCCACTGCTTGGGTTCCTTGGTTGCTTGTGGCTATCATCTGTGTACGCACAGTGGTGGGGCTGTAAAGCATTTGATTTATTCTCCCTTTCTCCATCAGGTCTGTAGTCAGGTCTCTGTCTCTATTGTGCTCTCTGCTTGATTTGATCTGAGCAGATATCTATCCAGAGCAGGAGAGAGCAGATACAGCATTGGCTTTGATTGCGGCTTAGGGTTAAGATCCAGCACCTCTGCCAGCTATGGCTCTGTCCCTGCTGGTTATATATTCGTGTGTACGTGCATGCCCAGCTTTTTTTCTCCCTCTCTTTTCGTAAGAGCTCTCAGTGCATCTTTCCCTGGGTGGTGCCTGAAGCACACATTCAGCGGAGCAGTGCGAACATATGGGGCACCCATTTGCTTATTCATTTCTCCTGGCAGCAGTATGCAGAATGGGCAGAGGACTCGTTTCCTCCCTCAGCTGAGCCCTCCTTGTCAACTGAATCAAACTCAGCACCATCCCAGTTAGGGAGCTTTTTTGTTCTACTTTTCTGCTGCTGGGGTATTTTTCTGCCCTCGGGGTATTTTCATGTGAGTATCTATGATCTTTCTTTCCAAGATGCTCAGTTGTTTTTCCACTGCCTTGTGGTACCTCCTGGTTGCAATACTTGTGTCATATATTAGATTTTTAGCTTTCCTCTTAGCAAAAAAAACCAGCTTAGTTCTTTGCAGTATCATCCATCTGGCCCCTGGGGAGGCTTTTTGTTCCCAGAGATGTTGATATTTCTTCTACTATGCCCCAAGGTGCCGTGCACCCTCAGGTCCATGCATGTACATTGTCCCCCTAGCTCACACTGTAGAAGATGGAAAGAGGACTCCCCATGACTGACCCGTAGAGCTAACTATAAATTTACCATTACACCCTAAAGGACAATATTGCCAGTGCTTAGCACTTACTGAAAACTTCAAAGCACAGCTCAACTCATACTGATGGACAGGACCAGGGTAGATGGCAGTATCTGAATACCTGTAGAAAGGTTTGATTCTTCCAGAAAAGCTGAGACTGGAGTAGCAGGTTTGGAGCCAGCCCTTCTGCATGGCACCTTCAACAGATTCACACACTGAGGCTGACAAAACTGAGTTTCTCTGGAGATAATTCACACTGGGCTCCATCCAGCCTGTAAATGATACTGCTCTTACCTTCCTGCGTTAGGTGGAAACAAGGCGGTCAGTCCCTACGCTGACTAGCTCAGCTTAACGCTGAACCTCATCCAGCTCTCCACATCACCGTAATGCTGGGTCAGGCACAGCTGCTTCACCTGTGTTGGACAGTTTCCTGTGCTGAGTAACCAGCTGGCACCTCGTGGGATTTACTTTCTGGTTTCAAAATACCTCATGATTATGGCTCCAAGGAAGCCCGTGTATCTGTCTGTTTTTCTTGTAGGACCTGGGACTGGAAGGAACATTCCTCAATGAAGTCCTCTACAAAAATGCGACTTTCCTCAACTTGGTGGACCCCATCTCCCACGACTTGCTGATGAGCCTTGCTAGAGATCTACAGTGTCCCAAAAAGGTGAACCCTCCCCTCAGCTCAGCGGACACTTTGCAACATAGCCCTGATGCAAAGCGAGCCCAAATGGGGTGGCTTGTTCTGGGTGGTGCTCCGCAATCCTCCAAAACCAGCCAGCACACACCCTTGGAGTGGTAGCATACACATTGCTGTGCATATTTCTGTAGGAATCAGTTAGAACTACTTCAGAACATGAATGCAGCTGGGGGAGAGGGAGGTTATAGGCACAGAAATCAGGAATTTACTTTTCTTGCCAACGGAAAACTTGGTGGCAGGGTATGTGCCAGGTAAAAATATGCAATGAGGGGGAGGCAGATGGTGGTGCCATATTCAATGGCATGCCCCAGAGGTTCAAAACAGCTAGCTTGTGGGGGGTCTGTGGGGCTGCAGAGGGGAGCAGAGGTCCCCGCACCTCTGCCCAAGCTGGTGACTCTAGGAGGAGGACCAGAACCTCTCTCTTCTCAGGCTTTGTCATATGAGACCACCCTAACCCAGCAATACATCCTCCCCATAGCCCCCCAGACCTCTGAGTGAAGAACGTTGCTGTAGGAATATGGGTAGGTGCAAGTCAGGGCTCAAAAAGCAAACGTGCCACACGCGCAGCATCCCTGCGCTGCTGCCACAGCGCTTCAGAGAACGAGGAGAGCAGAAGAGGAAAGGCAAGGCAGGGTGCAGACAAACATCACAGATATCATAGTCCCACAGCAACACCAGCATCTACTTGTCAGCCTTCGCCACCACAAACACCATCCGTTTCCTCATCAGGCTTGGTGAGTGTCATGTTTGCTTTATAAGGAGGGCAACAGAATGGACTTATGCAAAGAGATATTAAGTACACACAGCTCAGAGCAAACAGGGGTGCCCTAGGGAATATGTTGAATGCCTGGTGCAAATCAGTGGCTTCCTAATCCTCAACGCTGGGCTACAATACAGCCCGAAAAATCTTTTCAAGGGTAATTTTTGTCCAAATATTATAAGCATCTAAAAAGGAAGCAGAGAGGGGAGGTTGCAGCAATAGTACCTCCTAGCCGTAGTTCACTTGACCTCATCTCCAGCTGTTCTAGATTATTTTACCCAGACCACCTCCAACCTCACCCTGGGGTGACATTCCCTGCCCCAGCACCCAGCTGCCTAGCAGACAACACAGCGACTTTTATACACCTGCATACGTTCCCCTCCTCTGGCTTCATGTCTCCGACCCTGGCTGAGCACCCAGTGCCTGGGACTGCATTACAGGCAAGGAGGCTGAGTGCAATTCCCAGCCTGTCAGTGGAAATTAAATCACTGAGGACATGGGAAGAACAGGAGGGTAATTCTCAGTTGTGAGCCAACACACAGTTGTAGGGCATCATGCCAGCTTCTGTACTGAAGCCTGGGGTGCACGTGTGCCCACTTGGAAAGGTTAGCTGATGCAGGTGGCACCAGGGTGCCGGTTCCAGCCTTGCCAGCACAGAAGTGGCCCAGAACAGAGCACCTAATCCCAGGCATGGGACAGCCCCTGGGGGGTTCCCAAGGGAGCAGTGACAGGGATCGGGAGGTGCTCTGCTGAGCGCTGGGATCCCTCCTGACTTGGCACAGCAAAACGGGCACATGCTGGCAGCGTGTCCTTGGGATGTTCGGCTGATTCGGTGGCTGCTTGGAAAAGTCAGAGTGCAGCTGTTGGCCCACAGTGCAGCTTGCAATAAAGAATAAATTAGTGTATTCCCTGACAGCTTTACTACGTGTTTACCTATCGAATCCCTAAATGCACATGTTGCACCATGGCTGGAGGGCTGAGGAATGCAGGTCTCTGTCAGCATTTGGAAAATATGACAGAGGAGGCAGAAATCCCAGCCTTCAGCAGCTGCCATTTGTCATTCTGCTTCAACAGGGGAAGAGAGGTGCTTTCAAAGCCATGGAGAGAGAACGCGTGCAAAAATAAAACCAGGAAAGTGGCAGCCACCTTGGTGCCCAATGAGTTACTGCAGGGGTTGGAGGGAACTGCTGTTGTTGGGAAGCTCCAGACTCAAATGTCCGGGAGAAGAATGGACAGCAAGGAAGTGGGGTGCAATGTGGGGACCTCGTTGGTTCCTTGTCCCAGTATCTCCCAGCTGGAGCATGGGGGGGAACAGGAGTCCAGGTGCTGCTGCAGGAGGGGCAGGGCTGTCCCAGAGCACATCTCTCCCTGCAAGAAGCACCCTGGGGATGGGTGCTGGCTGCTGGGCTTTCCACATTGGGGCACAGATGGCTAGTCCAAAGACAGTGCGCAGTTGAAGGCTAGGAAGCATGGCGACAAGGTCATCAGCAGAACTTTAGCACAGTCCCGTAACGCAAGGAGTTGGCAGCTTGTCTGTGCAGCTGGTCACGGGTGCTGCTGAGGATACACCAGCGAGGAGCTGAGACATCGCTGCTGTGCCCACGCTGTGCTTTTATGAAAGTGGAGATCTTTTGAAGAAAAGGGCCTAGGAGTCCCCGCACAGAGCCCCCTGCGCATGGTCAGCCACCCCTGCCTTCCAGGCAAGCTGTAACCATGTATGAGCCCAAGAGCCAGTGTGGTGCCTGGCCTAGAGCAGGACCCCTGCCACAGACCCCCTCTGAGCACCACTTGGCTCCTCGGTAGGATGTGGAATTGCAGCCCCAGTCCCTCAGCAGGGCAGGAACATGCTGGCTGGGTGGGGTTCTTACTGCTCCTGGCATCCCAGGAGGGGATGCCACGTCACACAGAGACATCTCTGGCCTTTTCACCACTCCTCTTTCATCCTCTTTTCCTCTTCTCCGTCTCCTCCCTTGTATACATTCCCCTACTTCATTATCACCCCGTCCCTTTCCCATCCTCCTCCGTCCTCCCCCTTGCCTCCTGTTACGCAGTGGCGCACGCAGAGGCTAAGCTGTCCCTTTGCTTTCAGGAATACGACCCCTGGAAATCCTCAGACAGAATCTGCAGGCAGCTGATTTACCACCTAACCCCACACTCGAAATGGCACCGGCACGGCATGCCCCGGAGGAAGTCCCAAGCATGGTAAGCAGCCTGGCTGGGGCCAGCAGGGACGGGCACGGAGTGGGATCTGCCAGGAGAAACTGTGCTGCAGCCAAGCGTCACCCCAGTATGCCACTGCTGCCCATCCTGGAGAAAGGCAGGGCTGAAAACCTGCACGGCAGCCTCTGCTCAGTCTCTTAGAAAGCCTCAGCCACATGGTGCAGTGTCAGTGCCAACACTCCTCTCCCTGGTTTGGTTTGCCACTTGCTCCTTTTCAATCCCCCTGCAATCGTGAGAGCGCAGCACGGACAGCCGTCCCAGCAGGGCTTGCAGGGCACGTGGAGCACAGCCGAAGCCAGCAGCCCTGCGGGCCGCCCTGCCCTGCGCAGAGCTGGGCCAGCCCTGGATCTGCGTCCCACTTTGTCCTCATTCACCCAGCACAGCTTCCCTGGCTGCAGGGAGGGTCTCCCATCAGGACGAGCTGACCGCGCCGCTCGGCAGGGAGCACACTGGGGTGGTGGCAGGGAGGTGACCATCCTTGCCCGCCTCCCACCGCTCTGCCGGGGCAGGGCCTCATGCACAGGGAACAACCCAAAGCGCGTTGGCCACAGACAGCTCCCGAGCGGCAGCTGCTTTCCATTACTACAGACATATTCAAACACCCACACTTGTTCTCTCCTTGACACTTGCTGGTTTTTCTAACCAGGTAAAGAGCAATCCCTACTTCTTTTAAACCCACTCCTTCTCTGCTCATTTTCTTTGAGCAAAGCCTATTCCTATGACACAGATCACCAGTGCTGGAGAAAAGAGAGAAGCGACTCCAAGAAGAGGAGCCCGTGTCAGCCCCATTAGCCTCCCAGCACTGAATGTAGGATCAGGTAAAAGGAAAGATAAAATTGGCAGCACTTGGTGTTGGGCTTTCTTGAGACTCTCGGTCTCTGCCGGCTCTGCGCAGCAGCAGCCAGCTCCCCCCCCTTTCCCAGGGGAGGCCAGGTCCCCAGGAGGCTGCCCCAGCTCTCCCCTCCACCTCCTGGTCTCCATGAAGGTGTTTGTGTGCGGGAGCCCCAGTGACCAGCTGGCCCAGGGAGAGCAGAGGACTGCCTGCCTGCTGCAGAGTCACTAGTGGCACAGGGAGCGGGTCTGAGGCTGTGGAGGAGCCCAGACCCCACAGAGAGGGGTCAGGTAATACCCCAAGTACTGGCTGGGTACAGAGCGACTACAAGCAGGGAGAAGGCAGCAAGGCAATATGTGATGGAGGGAAATATAGGTCTGAAATGGGTGGCCCTGCCTGGCAGCCAGACCCAGCTGCAAGGTGTTATATAAGACAGAAAATATTTTTGATTAAATATTAAACAGCAGCACATCCTCTTTGAAAACTGGAGAGGAACTGGTTTGCAGTTTGTGGCAAAAGGCACCTTCAGAGTTGGCATCTTTGGCCGCTGCAAGAAGATGGATGTTGCTAGTAGCAGGAAAGCAAGAAATAGCTGCTTCACTTGGAGGTACCAGGGCCTAATTTTGTCCAGCCAGGCTGCTTTTAACTGCTCTGAACTCTCCACTTCCTGCCATCTGCTAGTGGGAGCATTTCACTATAATCTGTTCGAACCCATGCCCTTGGCTTGTACCTTTCCTGCCCTCAAGGTCCTGTAAAGACAGTATGTGCAGCAGCAATACCTTTGAAGGCATTTCAAAAATTTAGTGGGGATCTGGGACAGTTGGGAGGAATCGGTGCATGGAAACCATATTCAGGAACTGAATTTTGTGGTCTCCTGAGCTTTGGCTTCTGGCTTTCATGGAGCTGGTACAGAACCCCCTTGTTCTCTTCTGAAATGTGTTTTCCGCTTTCTGGCAGCATGTCAGATGGGTCCGGGAGATAATTAACAAGTCCAGCCACACAGACAGCTGTGAGCATCTGCCAGGCGTTAATTACGCTGGGGCTGTTACGGAGATGTGGTGTGGGAGGTGGAAAGGACCCGCAGTACTACAGCCAGACCACACATCAGGTGTTCCCCCCACGGCCAAGCAACAAAACAGCAGGTCAGGATCAAACTAGTCATGTCCCCATCCACTCTCCGTGGAACCCCAAACCCTCAGTGAGTAAAAGCCTGAGCCACCCATGAACTGATGAAGTAGAAAGGATAAGATAAATTTCTTCAAGCACTCCTGTTTCCATACACAGCGATCCCAGGACAGCTAGAACTGCAAACTCTGTTAAGGACAGATCAGACTTCCACCAAGCAGGAATAGTCTTATGCTATTCATGCCATAGAGCCCAAACAGGTACCAAACATTCACAAATAGACTATGTTAGTAAAGCATCACATGAGAGCTTCTGGACATCCTTAACCACAAACCTGCTCCCCACTAAAGCCAGAGGTCCCACCTGCTTGTTACCACCTTTAATACTGATGTATTTAACCCAGGACTATGATTACAGCCAAGGTGCAATGTGTCTTATTGGGAAAGGACACAGTGGGCTGCTGTTTGTCCTATGTGCCTTCCCTGCAGAGCCATTCCTCTAAAGAGCTACCAACAGAAGTGATGGGAATGGGGCCCGTGGCCCTGAGTCTAGGAGAGAAATCAGGCCACTGCAAGTTGCCATCAGACCACATGCTTTTGCCAGCTGAATGCCCCAGGCCAGCAGCAGAGCCCACAGAGAAACACAGAAGGAAAAAGCTTATTGCAGCAGAGTGAATGCAACAGCAGCTGAAGTGGGGAGGGGAGATTCAGCCCAGGTTGTCTCTGGTTTCTCTGATTAACTTGTCACAGATGATGCAGGGAGATGGGCCCACCCTGCATCCAAGCCTAGTGGGTTCTTGACAGCGACTTTCTGCCTTGTGCAATGAAGGGTGAGCAGTGTTCCAGCTGTGCATGCACCCAAAGGGACCTGTTTCAGCTGCCCAGGTGATACTCAGCCAGGTTTGCCCCACTGAAAGCAAGGGGCTCCACTCTCCTTTCCTGCAAAATCCTGGCTCAGGTCTGCAGCTTCCAGCCAACAGCCTGCATCCCACCTCGCAGCCGCCTCAGCAAACAGAGAAGTTGAGCTCGTACTTGCAGGGTATTTGCTGGGGGGTTTAAAATTAAAAGCCTGAGGATAACATTCCCTCAGCAGGGACCAGCATGACCTTACTGCACAATTGTCAGTCTCTTACATCCTAATGGGACTTCAGTTACAGCACTGTTTTACAGTTGTATAGATTATTCGCCCTTAATGAGCTGAACACATCCTAGGGTGTGGTATAACTCCAGCTTCTCATTAAATTGATGTTTATAGTGCAAAGAGTGATGGGTTAAGAAAAGCTTCTCTCTGTGGACATAGGGTTTTTAGGCTGTCGAGACCACTTCTGTGGCACTTTGACAGATGCAGAATTTTCAGATATTAGTAACTGTTGTTTTCAGATATCTCGAGGTTTCCTTAGTTCAGCATTGCAGGAGGACGGCACGTTCTCGTCCAGACAGGGCTGGACCCAGAGGGTGTGTTACTTTTCAAGGGCAAAGCCACACTGGACTTCAGTTCAGAGTGGAGAGGTAGAAGGTTATCAGGTGAATGTAGCCTTTGTCCTGAGAGCTGGATCGCAGCCTAGTACTGCGATCAAGAAGCTGTGGATTACAACTGAGCTGTCCTGGCAAAGCTGTGTCAGGGAATTTATGCATCTTCCACTTGTATTGTCCCCAGAGCTGACTACCCAGTGTCTGTCTTTCTTTAGTGCAAAGGGTCAAACCTGAACCCATAAAACATACAGGCAGCAAACACAGGCTGATCTTTGCAAGCAGGGTGTTCCCGGTGCAGAGAAAAAAACAAAAACAGATTTTTCACACAGTAACCTGTTCTGGAAGAACAGTTGTGTGCATGGAGTTAATAACTCACAAACTGCATGCATCTGTGCTTTCCTTTTCACAAGCTGCACCGCTGTTTTTGTTCATCTGCCTGAGCGAGTTTCATTTTGAAACATCTTGGCTAATCTAAAGCTGGTGGGGAACCAAGTGTTCCTTCTGGGCTCATTGCTCTGTTGCTCATTTATTGATGTGCACTGTCCAGACATTGCGGCATTAGATGCACTTTAAAAATGCAATGAAAGTGCTTGTGACTAGAAGACTGCAGGGAAGCAGCTCTAAAGGGCTTTGGGTCTTTTCTTCTTCTTGTAAACATCACTCAGGGCCATGGATGACAGCTCTGGCAGATTAGATCTTAGCCTTCACATTGCATGAGAGGAATATTAAGTAGAGCTTCCATTTCACCCTTATGCAACAGAGTAAATAGTCACCACTATCCCTGCTTTAGAGACAGGAAGCCAAGTTGGAGAAGACCACTCAGTTAACTGAAGTCACATGGTAAGAGTCAGATGTGAGTACAGGAACTGCCCCACACACCGTTTTCAAGAAGCTGCTGCTCAGAGACATCAGACAGATGTGAACTGGTGAATAAACTGTGGAGAGACAGGAACTATTCCCTCAACTTACAGTGCAGAGACCCAAACACAGCATGACCAGGGTTTCCAGCAGCATCAAGAGACAGGTACATCTGGAAAGGCTGTTAGGAGTGATGGAGAGGGTCAGCCAGCACCGTGACTGTGCCCTGTCAGAGATCAGAAGGAAGGCTGGAGAAGCAGGACACTTGGGTGGTGAGAAGGGCAGTGAACGAAATGATGCAGGCTGGGTGGCAGATGAAGGAATCAGCAGAGCCCTTGTGCCTGCACGACTCTTGCACGGGTAAAGGTCTGATGAGGATGTAGGCTGATACATGACATTCACAGTGAGGAGGTAGCATTATTCCCTGCTTTGCTGGAATAGACCAAATAATGAGGGGAAACAAACAGCCAGAGGTCTTGGACAGATCAAGTGGCAAGAGGAGGAAGGCCAAGGGTTTACAGCTCACATGATCACACCTCCAAGGACTGAGTGAAGCTGACAGCAGAGCTAGGAGGATGAGAGGTGCTCAGCTGCATCATCACCTATAGATACCCATGTCGCACCCCAGTCGCAGAGAGGGAGGGGGGTAGGAGAAAGGCTACCTTTGTGTTCCCTTCTCTCCACAGGGAGGGATTTCCCCACAGCTGCTCAAAAGAGCATGGAGATGCAACTGTGAGGGACTTCTCATGGAAGCAGCCTGTTTGGGCACTGCCTCCACCTTTGCAGAGGTGCCGGGCCCAGCCTTAGACCAGCTTGGGCAGGGTTAGTCTGGGTCAGTGCTTTTGAGGCTTCTTTCTTTTCTCTTGTCTTACTAGAGGCAGCTAAAGCCAGCCCTTCAAAGCAGCACCCTGTGCCCCAGGGAGGCAAAGACAAACAGATTATTGCTAAGTAGGCAATTAAGAAGCCCAGAGTCCATTCCCTAAATCACTGCTCAAAGCAGAGGAGCCATCCAGACATGCCTGCCACTAGGCAGGGAGGAACAGCCAAAACCCGACTCGTGGCCAATTAGCCACCTCTCCTCCCAGTCTCTTTCCATAGCTCGGAGACAGGGCAAAGACGCTGCATCTCCAAGACCCTGAACAAATTCCTTCAAACCCCACAATGTTAACAGGAGGCCAAACACCACTGTCACTGCTGCAAGTCACCGAGGAATTTAGCTAAGGAAGAAGTTGAAGGGCACTGATCTCTTAGGAATGGCGGGAGGGCAGGCACTGTTCCTCACTGGATGCTGCATGCAGCTCCAGGCAGGCAGAGGGGTCTGGCTGCTGATCGTCCTTGCTTCTTGCTCAGTTTCACAGGAAAGCTGTATTTCTCACTTGAAGCTGTTCCTTCAGCATCAGAGGGAGTGCCTCCTCTCTAAACTTGCTGCAGAGAATACAAACACCATCTGCTTCACTGCATCCAGGGTCCAGATCCTTGCTAGATGCAAACCCTGACAATTATAAATTCACACGCAGCACCAGTTGCAGTGGCACAAGGTTAATCCAGCCTCCAGTGCTTTGCAGTCCTCCGCCTACAAGTCCCACGGGCATCAAGAGCCATGTCACTAAGTAGCTGTTTTGTCTCACACAAAGAAGAAGGCTTCTTCAACTGAAGCAATCTTTAAGCCTATTTTACTTGCAGAAATTAGGGGATAATAGATGACCCACTTCCCTAGAAATAAACCTGGCATTTTCTCAGCTGCTGCATGAATGTTTGAGAGCTTGGGGTCTCATCCTTCCCCCACCCCCAAGGGTGGCATAAGAGAACTCAAAATTCCAAAAATACCAAGTGTCAGATAATTCAAAGCAAAGCATTTACCCACATCTCTCTGTCACATTTCTGACAAGGGATGTATTTACCTCTGAAGCAAGAGGAGCAGTCAGCTATTCTGTGCCCTGCCCCAGAGACGGCATTTAGCTGCACCTCTTGGAGATGCGCAGGAACACCAAGCACGCGAGGAGAGTTGCCAGGGTTCACAGCACGCTCAGAGTGCCAGGTCTGATGCTTCATCACCTGCCAGAGGGCCAAGGGGCAGGCTGCAGCATTAGGGGCTATGTCAGCCAGGGCAAGGCTTCTATCAACACTTTCCAACAAGAGGCATTTTTACTGGCAAGAGAAAACCACTGGAACTGAGACGGGAGGCTCAGAGTCACCCCAGCAGGTACAGCAATGAGGGCAAAAGGAAGCAGCAAAAACAGAGGAGAGGGAAAAAAAGAAAAAAAGCCAGCAAAGGAGGGAGGGCCCTGGCACAGCACAGGAGGGATTAAGCACATTCATCCAGGAGCAGTCCAGTCTGGGGAATCAATTATGGGACAATAATTTGTCTGCTTGACTGAGGCTTCCTTGGGGTACTGGCTTGTTGCTGGGGAAAGCGGCAGAAGGTACTTGCTCTGGTCAGAGCACGATCCTTATTACTGCAGTCCCTGCACAGCAGTCAACAGGAGGGGAGGCTTAATGGGCAGAGAGAGACAAGCACATCACTTTTGTCCTTCTGACATTTCCCCTCACTTACCACAGCCTGCGCTCATAGCCAAGTCACCCAAAAGAGGAGATCAAGAGCCATTCAAACTTGCCCCCTCTTAAGAAAGCTGTTATTGCAGATACAGCAGGAGAAATGGCACCTGGACACTGAGGCCCACCAGAGGGAGTGGTGCCAGCTGCAGACATCACCTGCAGTGGTCCCCATCCCCACACCAAGCTGTGGGAGCACTAAAGCTCATCTCTCGTAGCTGTACAATAAGAAGGTCAGACGAGGCTTTGCGCAGACAAGGCTTGGGGTGAGGGGGTCCTTCTGTTTACATCCCCTTTCTGCCTCCCCCTCCGGGATCTGCCATGGGTTGACAGCACTGGGGAAGAGAATTTCCAGGGGGCGCGGGTTCTGCTTGCACAAAACAGATGCTGAAGTAATTACAAGCTTGCTTCCAACCTTGTTTGTCCTGTATTCTCCCCACACACATCCCAACAAAGTCTTAATCTAAACCAATACAGGCCAGAGAAGACTTCTGTCTCATCTCTTATACAAGTCCTTATTTGATATAGAGGACTACTTCCCCCGTGCAGCCAGGGTTAGACTCAAGATTATTTTCTCCCTGCTTAATCTGCCCAGTATAAATACACATCTCCACCATGCATTTGGTGCTTGGTTTTGCTAGAACAAGTACTCCATATCAAAGACCCAGATAAAACATCTAGCACAGCTGAAAGGACAATGTTGTGCCAGGGGAGACCTGAGACTCTTCCAGCTTTGATGCCAGGCTCAGATTGATTTTATACAAGTTGAATGCTCCTCTGTGGTATTTTGTGCTACACTGCTGCCAGGGGTTGGGGACAAACCATACCAAAAAATGACACAAACTGTTTTTCCAGGTAAGATGTAAAAATACAGCACCCCGGCAGCTATCAAGCATCCCTTGGATTACCCAGAAAAGGGAGGCTAGCCCAGTGCCATCCAGACTGCAGCAAGCGCAATTCACAGCTTCCACTGCTGCCATGAGCAATGAGGTTAACTCTTTGCAATCCTGTCTCCAGGACAGGACCCCAATATCAGAGAGCTACCAAGTACCTACCATTCCCGTGCAGAGGCCCTTTGGAGAACTCACTTGTGTGCTCTCAGACCAATTATAACTCCCCAGTCCATCAGTCTCTGCCATTTGGCCACGCAGACAAGCACTGCCCTCCTTGCCCCTCCTGTGATCCACCGAGGGAGTGGTCTGGGTCATGTAAAGTGTAAACATTTGCTAAGTAACACCTAAGGCTCTTCTGAGCCTTTAGGTCTGAATGCAAGTTATTCCATGCTGTTAGTACTTTCTACCATGAGAGCTCATTAGCTTAAATGCATGCTTGCAGGTACGGCTTCAGCCTCGCACAATGAATTCCCTCAGGAACCACAAGGACATATAGAAATAGCTGGAACAAAGTGCTGCCGAGCCCAGAGCAGGAATTTGGGGGCTAGAGGATGGACAGTGCAGACTGCAAGGTCACTTCCACCTCCTGCTCCTTCGAGGAAGCACCGCTGCAGGCATACCAGTATCGAATGTGTCCGTGAAGGGCTGAGGCACACACTGATGTGCATTTATTCACTTGTGTTATTAGACACTCGTGGGGATTATTAGGGGCTGAAGTTTCTGGGATGCCATTAGCTGCACGTGTAAAGCCAAGCTTTAGAGGCAGCATCATGTCCTCCCCACAACTGCAGAAGGGCCTGGCAACACTAAAGGTCGCGGGGGCATTCTCACCTGCCATGGTAGCTCCCGTGGCGCTGCAACCTTCTCCAAGGGAATTGCATGTCCCCAGGTACCCGCTGCTCTCAGGGACTGGCTGTGCCGCAGCCGTGCAGGACACTACAGAGAGCCAGATAGGAAGAGTGGGCACCTTCAAACTGGTGGTTAATTCTTACCCCACCCTGCTCCTCCCAGCCCCAGCAAGGCGCTTTTACACCCACTGAGCATGTGACTAAAGAGCCTAGTGGGGATCCTAGCAGAGCTCCCATACCCTTACAACTAGATACAACTGGAAGGACAGCGAGGCTAATACCATTCACACTGAAGGATTAGGTTCTCACATGTCACACAAACGCACACTTCTCAATCCTGCAACATACCCCCCGTCGCCTCCTGTAGCCCCACAGCTCCCACTTCTCACAGCACTCTCACAGACCTGCAGTCCATCACAGAGCTCCATGTCCCACTCATTTTGCAAACCCAACAGCCCTATAGCACAGCTTTGCTTGCTGTGCAGCCTACCTCTTCCTCCTCCTCGTTCCCCTGGCCAGGCAGAGAGCAGGAGCCACAGCTGAGACCAACTCTCTAGATTTCTTTTAGCACCCTTATGCCCTCCCCTCCTCACAGCTGCAGCAGATCCCAGATGATCTGCTGACCACAGAGACCCAAATTAGCAGCTCCTGGTGCTGCTTACTGATTGAGGGACACTGGAGAAGACTCTTAAAGGGACGTGGTAAATCCACTCCTGGAGTACAGTTTACCTATAGATTGTTTTCTTCATAAAATATCTATTTCTCAGCCTTTTAACACTGCTCTACTTCTGCAGCATAATCTGTTTGCAACAGACCTTGGCATTCACCTGGAGCAGTGGCACAAAAACAGCCCCCACACAGTGCAAACCAGGGCATTTGGAAAGTTTGCTTGATGTGGGTATTTCTGCTGTCCATGCATGAATGTCTGTACAGGCACATACAGACAAACCCTTTGAAATGTGCTAGTGGAAGAGAGTTCAGCATCACAGGGTTAGCCAGTTCTTGCAAAGTTTACGTGTAAGTGCTGAGAACACACAGGAAAGCCCCAGGACACAATCTGCCCAGAGGCAAGGTGCAAACCTTGTGCCTGTTTCCCAAGCAAGCTCCATTAGCCTTTTGCTGCACGTTCTAGCCCGTATTCCTCATGAGCTCTCCCCCGTTCCAAGTGTATACCCTTAATGATCTCTCTCTATCCCTTTCCATCATTAGCCTGAAGACCAGCCTGCAGAAGAAGGTGAGCCAGGACTCCATGGATCTGTCAGGGATCCCCCTGACCATGCGGGATGTCCACCGCATGGCCTACTACCTGCAGAACAATGGGGACCACCTCACCTCCGTGGACCTGAGCTTCACTGAGCTGAATGATGACATGGTGCGCCTGCTGCTGCCCTTCCTCTGGGCGCTCCCCAAGCTCACTCACCTGTCCCTCAATGGCAACCGACTGACGCGGGCGACCATGAAGGAGCTGACTGACACCATGAAGGACATGAACAAGTTCCCTTGTCTGGCCTGGGTGGACCTCGGCAACAACGTGGATGTGTCCTCCATGCCGCAGCCCTTGCTCGTGGGCCTGCGCAAGCGCCTCAGCCAGCAGACCACGCTGCCTACCATCTACGAGGCACTCGACTGCGACTCAGAGATCTCCAGTGGGCACGAGGGCAGCCAGCTGGAGGATGAAGAAGCAGGAAGCACCCCACCACGTGCTTTCCCTCAGCAGGGCTGCGAGAGGTGACTGGACAACAGGCCGGCGCTGGCACACTGAAGCCGCCCTAAGGAGAAATTTTGAGTACAAACACCAAGCAGAGGGCCAGCTTTACCGGCTTCCTTTGGCGCTTTTCTCTTGCCTTCCCTGGCATCTCCCCCCAACTTGCTGTGAGACAAAAGCCTGTCGTTCCCCCCGATGCGCTCCACTCCCTCCCCTCACTGCCAAACCCATCGCCCACGTTACAGAGAGGAACCAGTGACTTACAGTGAACCTGGTCCCCAGGCAGGGTCTCACTGGAAGACGGGAAAAGACCTGTCGGAGTCAAGAATATCCTCCAGCAGCCCTTGGGTTGAGGGAAAGGGATGGGGAGAAAACCTAAAACAAACAGGCTTGTAGTTCACTTCCTTTCTTCCTTTTCCTAGGCACCTTGGAAGGCTTGGGACCTGCAGTCTTGAGTGTGAAAGCAGGTACCCCAAGAGCCTAGCTGTTGCGGAGCTTAGTTGAAGGGCTCAGAGGCCAGAGCTGGAGCCCGGCAGTGTGTCTCCCTCTTGTGTCTGGCTCCTTTTGTTTTGTTTTTTTCCTATTGTGTGTTTTGTATTAACGTCTGAACAAAGGGACTTGGTCAGAGACCATTGGATTGCATAGGCTGGGGCGGACACATGGCTTGGAACTGCAGCATCAGGACATTTGCTGTGTGACCGGGGTGAGAGGGAGGGGAAGGAGGTATGTGTTGGTGGGAGCATGGGGGATGGGATGAGTTGGGATGGGATGGGAAGGCCGAGGGGAGAAAAGGGAGGGGAAATAGTCTCGTGGTTTAACAGGATTGGTTTCAAGAACTGTGTTTTTGTATTAAAATTACAAGTTCCAAGTGAAATTGAGGAGAATCAGACAGCTAAGTGCATAACTGTGACACTAGAGGAGCAAGCAGTGAACGTGCCAGAGGTGGGCACTTCCCAAACTAAAGCGCAAAGCTTTGGCTCCTCATGGCATATTGCACACCTCTTAACGCAGACATGGTGTGAGCAGCTGCATTGCCATTTCCAATGCTGTCCACAACCAAACCAGTGATGCACTATTTCTAATGTTTTCCACATTGCTCATGCCCTATGTAAACACAATAAACAGTTCTCCTGGACATAAGCGTGAAGCACTACCGAGTCTGAGCATCTGGGTTGTTCACAAACTGAGCCAGCAGCCCAGTCACTGCAAAATAAGGACCAGGAGTTGTCGTGCCGTGCCTGAGCAGGGCGGGAGGGGAGCTGCAGGTGCCATTCACATCGGTGAGAGTGGTTCGTTCCTCCTAGGAGAACGAAACAGCCATGTTCATTTGAGGTAGGCTGTGGCCTTAAGTGTTGCAAAAGAAAACCTGATCAAACTTTATCTGATAAGTCAAGTCCTCTCAATTATCTGTCCCCACAGGAATTCAGAGAGCAGATATGGTTTTGAAAGAGTTAAAAGTTAACGAAATCAGATGAATTAAAAAGAAAACTAACATACAATTCCTGGCCCTCCTAAATTAACCATGGTACTTTGTCTTTCTCTGCTGATTCTCTCTGGGAATCTCAACAGATATAAGAAAGTCTCATATACTAAGGCACACAAATCCACATGGAATAGATTCTTCCATGCTCCTTGCGGATCTCTCAAGATGTTGCAAGAGCAAATTGGTGATACTTATCAAGTGGTTTATCCCCTTTGGACCAAGAGTGGGGGCACTGGATGTTATCAGTATCTCTGATAACTGCCAAGAGCCTCATATAGACCAAGTCCCCTGCGGAGGAAGGCTGGCTTTGGAGACACCCTGAGAAGTATTACAACCTGACTTTGCAAATGCTGGACCCAGTCCTGTTCGTACTTGGGTCATTGGATGCTTTGCCACTGGAGCAGGACCTCGTAACCTTCATGGTGTTAATTTGCAAACAGAAGTCTTGTAAAGACTCTGTCCTCCTGACCCAAAAGAGTAGAAGATACAACAAGGTAAAGCAAATATAGCTAGGGCCGGGTGTCGGCTGCCCCATCCCAGCGGAGGTGGGAGAGAAAAGGCCCCTGGCCAGAACATGAGGCTTGGCCAGGAGGACGGGGAACAGCGAGTGTTAATGTAGCCAGGCCCCAGCACAACCCAAGGTGGGAAGGGAGCATGTGCTCCCCTGCACAGTTCTCACCCTAAACCACTTTTTAGACCTTCCAGTGAATCTGCATAAGTGGAGTAATTCCTATGGCAAAGACGGTATTTGGGGAGCATGAGATTGTTCTGCAGAAGGCAAAAGAGTTTCTCAGTGGCCATTCCAATTACCGGGGAAAGGCTGCGCTGCTTTCACAGGTCACCACCTACCTCTCCTCTCACAAGTCATTTTCCCCCTCTCCATGCAGTATCTATTTCCTCCCCTATTGTGGAAGAGAGAGTATTTATTTTTTCTTTTTCTTCTTTTCCTTCCAAAATACCTTTCAGCAAAAATGAAAAGAATTTCAAATGTCAGCAGGATCTGCTTAAACTCTAACAGTCTAAGCAGAACAGCAGCCTGTGCCAAGAAGAAAAGTCGGGCACAAGGCATTTAAATGAAGGCTCGGTGCTGCCTGGTGAGTCAGTGGCATACCTAGAAAGAGGGAGCAGGGGTGCTGAGCATTCAGCCTCTGGCCCTGAGCACTGCCCGTAAGGCTCTGTATCGAGGCACCTTCACAGCCCTTCCATCGCAGCAGCAGCAGCCCCCAGGAATGAGGCAAGACCCGCAGCACGCAGCCCGCCACTGACTCAGCTCTTCCCTGCAGAGTCCCTGGCTCAGCCCCAGGGAGGATCCGTGCAGACCATTTCCAGCCCTGCTGAAAGCAGTGTTTTGGGTCCACGCTGTGCTAATCAGCAGGGTGGAGACATTCAGTCCCTTGCAAGGGAATTCTCTGCTAATCACTGGTGATGCCTGGCTGCCAGTTGGCAGCTCCAGGAGCAAGAGATAAAGCATGGCTTGAAACAGACTGGTTCAGCTGAGCAGCCGTGGGACCTGTGTTTATTCCTCCATATGCACTTGGCTGCTTTGCCATAGAAACCTCCCCATGGAGAACTGGTTGCGAATGAATACGTGCAAATGCACATTATGAGGTCCTGGCCTAGGAAGCCACCGGTGCCTCTTGGCTCAGCTCTTAACAGGCTGCAGCTTAGCTGCGGACGAACTATGGCAGCACATCCAGCCGATCCCTGCCAGCCCCAGCCGCACTGACAGGTGGTGGGCTCCACGGGAGCACAGCAGCGTGCATCCAGCCCCGGAGCTGGGCAATGCCCCGGTGCACCCCCACGCAGGAGGTGCATGCTCGGGGAGCAGTCTGGCAGCCCCAGATCTGAAGGAAGCTGTTTTCATAAAAGCTGAGTTCACAAACCAGAGAGGATAACACAACCCAAATGAGCCTTTCCTCGCACGGAATGAGAAAGCTCAGGGCTCTCAAAGGGGATTAAAGGGATGAGCTGCTGGTACAGGTCTCCTCACTGATACCCAGAGGGATCGGCTTTGTTCTGCTGCTCACTGCTGTGCAGTGAGCCTCTGCCTCCTGCTAGATAGCACAGCAGGAGATGGATCCCTGTCGTACTGAATGCTCTCCTCAGCACTGCACGTGCTGTTGCAGGGCTGTAACCTCAGCTACTCAAAGCAGCACGCACCTCATCAAGGCTCACACACCAGGCCAATCTCCATCTCTTGCAGTTTCCCTGCCTCCCTCCCTCTCCCTGCGAGATGCAAATGGTGCGCCTGAGACGGGACCTGTGTTATAGCAGGGAGGAGGCTGCAGCAGAGCAAAGCAGTATCACAGCCCTTTCCTCACCCCGACCTCCCACGAGATAATCAGTCTCACAAAAGGTCTCAGAGTGAAAGATGCAAGTGCACCCTTCAAAAGAAGCCTTCCAAAAGGAGAGGTCACCAGGTGCAAAGCCAGGCAACATCTCCCACCATCTTATTTTTTCCAGGCTTTAAAAACTACCCCTAGAAAACTCTCCTCCTCCGGGGGTTGCTTGGCCCCTTTTCAGATCTCCAGTCACACAGCAGCACGGCACGAGACAGCAAATCCCCACTTCCACCGACCTGTGCTGACAGCAGGCAGCTCCCTCCCTGGCGCAGCACCCTGCTGCACGCTCCCGGGGCCAAGGGAGATGCCCTCCTGCAGCATCTCGGCTGAAAATGCTGAGGGGCACTGTCAGCACCACCGGTAATGGGGCCATCGGTGCCAGACAGCAGAGGGAAAAGGGACCGGTCAAACCTTTCCAGTGACTCAAACAGAAATGCACTTGCTCCTTCCTTCCCTAGCTGGACAACACCATCCTCACTCCTCTGTCCTTCATTTTACACCAGCTCTGACCACAAAACACAGGGTGATTACCTTAGCATGCTCCGGGTAGCAAGATGCCTAGCAGAGAGGCCACCACAAGCCTCCTGCCTTCCTGTGACTCCATCCAAATAACTGGTAATTGTTTTGTTGAGGTAAGGATCCAAAAAGCAGCTGGAAGCATGGGCTTGTCTGATCTATTTTTATTTCACACACTTCAGAACCTGTCAAGGCCCTTCTCTCTCTCGTTGCCAAAGCTGTTTTTTAACCGATAGTTCACTTCTGATGATAAGTGCTTGGGTAATAAAGGAGTTTGCACTGCCTGGGGAAGACTGACAGGCTCCTTAGTGGACAGCTGCTGACAATGTTGCCAAAATTTAAATAGTTTCCTCTTACAAAAGCAAACAAAAGAGCATTGAACATTTGCCTTTAGAGATAATTCTGCCCACCACCAGACCGCATGTGGTTTGTATCTTGGAAGAGGAGATGTTGTGTCTCAGTACCACCTCTTATCACTACGGTATCTTGACAGTGCAGCAGGTCTAATGGCCTTCAAGGGCAGCTGGCAGAAAGCCCAGCTACCCAGGCTTGGAGCAGTTGGGGACAATTATCAATGGACAAGAGAATCTGTTTTGCAGTTTACTGGCATCAGACAAGTGCTCTTGAAATAGATGCAATAGCTGGTTTAAAGCTGCCAAGAGGTAGTTCACAACGCAAAATAGACCGAAACAACCTTAGCTGAGGCCAGCACTCCAGGATGCCATGACTGCATCTTGATCTACTTTGAGACCCTAAGTTCTTGATTATGAATCTCTTCCGTTCCCCTCCAGCATGACCATATTCCAGTTCAGTGATGCTGATCTGAAACCAGAACAGCCACAAAATACAATAACCACACAGTAACTCCTCCCTGCGACAAGAGTGAAGAGGAAAGTCAGCTTTTCTTCCCCATGCATTTACTCCTTTTCCCAAAGCCTGGCACTCCCCCTGCTGCATCCAAACTGGCCTCAAAAGCAAGTGAACCACGAAAACATTGACATACCTTTCTACAGCATCAGGCTTATTCAGCTTGCATGCAGACGTGTCACAGGGGTGGAGAATAGATACTTTGCCGCTTACTGACTGGATTGTTCCTGAACTTCTTAGCGAGGATCACTCCTCCCTGTCCGTTTTTGAGGCAATATACCCCAAGTTGGATACAATGATGGGAAGCATTTGGAAAGCTATCTGACAGCTCCATAGACCTCGCTCAACCTGTGTAACTCCCCTGAAACACATGGAGTCTTGTCAAGAGCAAACATGGCCACAGAAAACTGGAAAAAAAAAACACAGAAAACATTTCCCCAGACCAGAGGCAGCAGTTGCCCTTGGGTCTCCATGTCAGACTTGCGAGCAGAGCTTTGCTCTTGCTCCCCTGACGTCTTTTGGTTTGTGAAGCCAAGGTTGATACATGCACCTTTATCTGAACTCTGTTGCAACTGAATAACCTCTCTTATTCTGGAGACCACGACCAGGGACTGGAGAGGTTCACCTCGCAGAGGTAACGCCAGGAGCAGCAGCGTGGTGCTCAGTCCAGGAACACTGACTGGAACTAGAAGACACAGCTAGAGTAGCCAGCAAGTCCACCAGAAACCCTTTCTGGGAATTTCAAGCTTAGATGCATGTCATGCTTGAGGCAGCACGTTTGCCCCTCGATAGGCACACTGCTGCTTCAGCAACCCCTCACAGGGCTCCACCAGACACCAAAACCTTTGCAGTCTGAGGAAATACTCCCTCTGTATCCCGACACGATAAAGCTGTCTGCTCGTGTAGCCTGCAGCTATCCATGTGCTGGTGTCAGAACCTAACTGCTCATTTTACCACCAGTTTTTGGGGGCTTTAGTTTTTAGAAAGAGAGTGAAATGGAGGACACCAAAGGAACGACTTTGCTGTGCAACCAGATGCTCAGAGGCCCAGACAAACTCTCCAACAGCCAGGTGCCCTCCCCTGGGTCTCAGCCCTGGCCAGGTCCACCCCTCAGCTCCAAAATGAACTTGGAGTATTTTATGGAGGACTTCCACTGGCAGCCCCCACACCTCCCGTGTCCCCACCGCTAGCGGGATGAGACAAGAGGAGCGATTCGCCCTTTTGCCACCTCCTGAACTGAAAGGTCAGGAGCAGCAGAGGCGGCAGCATCCTGTCAGCTTTTGCATTGCTAATGCCTGTGGTGTTTCTGTCCCGTGGCAATACGGTTAGCTCACTGAGTTGCCCCTAAACCGGCAGTGCTCACTGACTCTTGAAGCACAGGCTGTTTCAGAAGACCATACACAGACTCCCTTGTGGTAACCCACAGAAGGACCCTCTTCAATGCAGTAAGAAGGCAAGCAACAGGCTCTTACCTGCCATTCCTGCTCTCCCTCGCTAAGCAGAAATGAAGCCAGACCGGATAAACACAATCCTAAGCACACACCTCAGCTGCCCACAGGAGAAAAATCGGGCAAGGCATTCTGCCATCCCGGGCTCTGGAGCTGGGCAGTCACTTGCCAGCACAGCTCTTCCACAGGGGACAGAAGGATGCATCCAGGAGTCACCTCCATAGCATATTTTTTACCTATTTCCATCTCGCCCAGCACTGGGCGACTGTGCTGAGGCGCAGGCAGGGGGGCTGCAGCGGCCACTGTGAGGAGAAGCCGGGCTGCCCCGCCCAGGCGCGGCCGGTTCCAGCCGGTTCCCGCCACTTCCTGCTGGTTCCAGAAGGTTCCGCAGCGGCCCCCCCTCAGGGCTCAGCCGAGCCCCTCAGCTCCTCTGGGAAATTGCATTAAGAAAGGGCAAAATGCCACTAAGCAGGGAGGAATGGGGTGGTGTGGGTAAGGGGGGCTGGTTTCAGGGGCAGCCAAGCTATAAAGCGGGATTGTGGATCAGAGTGCCGAAGTAAAGCTAGGGCTGCTACTAGCATTATCCCTCGTGTAACCCTTAGCATGAGGTGTCCCACAGCGTTAGTTTCAGCGTAAGGACAGGGGTACGATCATGTTCGAAGAAGAGGTGGTTGAAGCACCCTCTGAAAGCACGGCCCTGAGGTGACGTGAGGGCTGCTACCAGAGCCCTCCCCACCGCAGCCTCTAGCCAGAGGCTTCAGCACGTCCCACAGTACAAATCTCAGGCCAGGGTTAGGATTAGACTTCATGTATTTGGAGTCAAATGCTGACATGACAAACCTCTAATGAGTTCCCTAGAGCTTCATCCATTTACTCCATGTCAAATTTATCTCATTAGCTAGACAAAAAATTTGTAGCAAAAAGACAAAACAAAGACAGCACATCCTAACAAATACCCAGAGAAAAGGAGAAAACGACGTTTCCTCTATGCACGTTCACTCCTGCTTTTCCCAAGACACAGCACTGCCCACTGCTGCATCCAAACTGTCCTCAAAAGCAAGAGGTGAATAAGACTGCAGCCAAAATGACACACTCCTCTCTGGCTCTGGAGGTGTCTGATGTGCAGTTTTACACGCTGATCTTCAAAGAGGAACAATATTGGCTGATGACTGAGCTTTGCAAAAAGAAAAAAAAAAAAAACCTGCTGTGGAGATGTTCTAGAGACATATAAGACATGCAGAAAGAAGCTCGTTCAGTCATGAAGCAACAAACAGCAACACCTTTTTTGTTATAGAAGAGTAAAAATCTCCACACTTCAGTTCTGTCTCTCAGCTGGATGATCTGTCAGGGCAAGGACTGTAAAGATATCGATAAGCAACCTAAAATGCCACCACATGGGTCTGTGCATTATCACGTTCTCAGCTTCACAGTGTGTCTCCTGAGGGCCATCGGTACTCCAGAACCTCTTAGAGGCTGTGGGCTCAGGTGTGACCTGACTTGTTTCTAATGAGGGCTAAATACTGCCAACCCCCCCCCAAACCTTCCTTCTCCTCAAAAAGCCCAAATGCAACAACCTTCACAGATCCTACTATTAGACAACAGATCTCTTCCTTGTTAGTTACAGATGTAAATTGCAATCAACACATTCAAAATTGGAAAACAAAGCCAGTGCACATCTGTGTTGCAGAGGTCGGTTCTCTTCTGCCAAGTGGGATGGAGAGGCTTCCACCCTGAAAACAGAACCAAGTTTCTTGAAAGGAGGATTATAAATAAGCCTAATCCTCTAATCATCATCTTTGATTGCACCTGGGCTGAGTGAATTGCAAGATGCTCTCACCACAGTATCCAAGAATATTTGATCAATAATTTATCTTCCCCATATTTTTGCTATCTTGTCAAGCAATTTACCTATAAACTGTCAGAATTGAGGCAGAGACTGTAAGCCATTCTCCAGATTCCCAGTCTCATGTCTTTCCCTGAAAGCCCTTCTCCATAAAGACATTTTTCACTTACCTACAGTGAGTAAACGTTTACCAGAAGCAGAAGAATGCACAGCAGGACCACACCTGAGCTATTATAAACTTACAGCTAACATTCTTTTATTCTCCAGAAGGATACATTAGTCCTTGTCCTTTTTAGGATGAAATTAAGAAAGGAGGATGAAAATAAATCAAGGTAGCACAGATTCAGTAGCCTTTACTGGAATTGCCTGACTTGAAGGATTGATGCTTATTGCAGGAGAGCAGAGAAATCAGAATAAGGGCACAAAACAGCTGTAACAGAAACAAGAAAACAGCACTTTTCCAGATGCTACTAAGGGATTTTCAGCAAAGCAACCTGAATATCCTGACAATCGGCCACTCCAATTAGCACTATGAAGTGGCTTACCGTTCAATAGGAGACTGCTGCAGGAGGTAGTGTTCAGAGACCATCACTTCTGTACCAGAGTTCTGGAGATATGTGTTGCTGGGATAATCCAGCAGTTAGAGCATTCGCTGGGCCTCTGGAGACTGTTCCTCAGCTCCAGGGACACTGGTATGCCAGTCACTTAAGGACAGGTTTTGAAAAGTACTTAGGTGCCTAGCTTACTGGTTTCAACAGCAGTTGTGGGCCTAAATCTGTCTTCACATCCTTCTCTGAACCTCTCTGTGGCTTGGTCTCCATCTCCCCTTGTGAAATGCAAGGTGACAATCTCTTTATTCCCTGTAATCTTTTCTTTCTTTCTTTCTTTCTTTCTTTTTTTTTTTTTTTTTTTTTTTAAAACAAAACCATGAAAGCCTGTGTGTGCAGTCAGGCACTTTACAGCACGGAGCCTTGAACAAGCTAAATGGCCAGTTCTACATACCACATCATCTCCCCGCAGATCCAGACATTCCCATTACCTTCCATTTGCATCACCAGCCCAGCGCTGTTGATATTCCCTCTAAGTGCTCTGTTCCACTCCCAGCTAACATTTTAGGCGCTGTGGGACAAATTGTGAGAAGATTTGCCTCACAACAAGCAGTGGTTTGGTCTGGAATGGATGTACTAGCACCTCTCCCCTGAGCTGGAAATACGGCGAACCCCCAGTCAGACAACAGATTTTATGCCTCCAAGCAAGAGAAAATGAAGAACAAATTAAATTTTCACTGCAAACAATAATAGTGTTTTTCTGCCATTCTTTTCATTTCTCCCAGCATAACTACACATCTTCTGAAAACAATCTGTTTCTTTGCCAGGGCCTCAACATTCTCCCCTGAATTAATGATGCTGGAAAACCTCCACTTTTCATCGACTCCTATTTGACAGTCTCTGCTGAGCAGCGGAGGACTGCACAATGCTTGCTTATGCAATGTCTGGCCCTGTGACAGGAATAATAGCCTGCCTACCAATTCACACACAAAACCAAAATACTTTTCTCATTAGATGTCTAAATTAGGTGGAGTAAAAACATCCCAGATCTGCTGGCTGTAGTGTACACTAACATCAGTCTCAGCACTGAGTTAAATAATCCTATACCCTAGTCTTCGAGGAACAGCTAAAATTAGTAGAGGAGGATAGAACTTCCCTATTCATTACCTCCAAGGTACTCTTGACACTATGACGAACTATTATTACAGGACCGGGCAACAACAAGACACCTGAAGCAGTTAAAATGCAACTTGATCTGGTAAGATACTTGCAGTCAAGCGCAGCTTTGGCAGCTTCAGGCATCAGCCTGCTGTAATCACATGGTAGCTCATCTATCCGCAGGCAAGATCTGTCCCTGACCAGATTAGGAAGTGGAGAAAAATATCATCTTACTTGCAAAGTAATATACAGTACACTGCCCATACCAGCATTTGTTTCAAGGCAATTCTAGACCATGCTTTAAACATGGTGTATCTGTATTTCCTCCCGAAGAAACATTGAAAGCAGAACAGTCCCATAAAGTTATCATTATCTAATCTGCAAGGAGAAGGACCAGCACTTACAGTCTGAAATCATCTTAGCTGCAAAAAGGTGCAAGTCCAGATTTTAATTTTTGCCTTTGTGAGCATGGAAACAAAGAACCCTGGGAGAACCCTTCCTCCATTTTAACCTATGGCTGAGAAATGAGCAACCAAATCATTGACACCTGTTTGTAGACCTCAGAACTCCACCTTTTGCTACATTACCAAATCTTTACTCCACTGGGATGTGAGCCTTCCATCCTTGTTCACATTACAATGGCAAAAGGAAATAGGACTTCTCTACTTTAAATGAAAGCTCACTGTGAAGCTTTAGGTAGCAATGAGATAGAGGCTACAGTTACCCTGACTACCAGCACCAGAAATTCACATCTTCCACTCCATTCTGCCTTTCTAGAAGAGGTTTTCTGGAGGACATTGTAGATCTAGGGACCACATCCCTTTACTTCTGCCTTTCACTGGCAGACAGAAGAGATTAAGAGGCTGCTGCATCTCTCACAATTTCGAGAGTGCTATAAACCAAGCTTTGTTACCCTGGCAAATAGGGCTTTTGCAATGTGGCATGTAATTAGACTCAAAGAAGAGATACCGTAGCTTGCCACTTACCTCATCTACACAGCAACCTTTCCCAGTCTCTCTCATTCATAACACAATACCTCTCAGACTGATATTTTGCAGAGTACCCTTGGAAAATGAACTGAAGAAAAGTATAGCATTAGGATCAAATGGAAGTTAGACCCACCTGGAGAGCAGAACTGTACATGTAAGGGATGAAAGCATCTGGTCAGGTGAGGAAAAGTCCCACAGTTCCATGCAAAACAATTTTTTCAAGTGATACCTTCTCAAGCCATTTAACTCTTCTCTGCTACTATCAGAGTCTCCTCTCTGTTTTGGTACCAGAGCACAGCCTCATTTTTCACTCAGGAAGACTAGGTGAATTTCTACCTGCACTTCTCCATTTTGCATGGCTGTGGTGTAGCTTCTCTGTCCCATGTGACTACTTCAAAGGCGCCTACACTGATTATACCAAAGGCATAAATTCATCTCAAAGCTTCAGGCCAATAACAGCCTCTTTCTGTCGAAAGCAGGAAACTATGGTGAGCTCTGAACCCACTGAACAGGAAGAGGTTTACAAGCACATACACAAAGTAATGACAAAGAATGAAAAGAAATACTGCTATCTGTGGAAAAAAAAAAAAAAAAGACAAATAAGGATAGATGCCTTATCTATCCATAGCATCCTCCATCCCAGAGAAATAGATCACTTAAATTGCTGAACTGGAGGAATCTGTAACACCTACCTAAGTGCACATGCCCAGTTAGCCAAGTGTGGGAAACACACAGCACCAAGATGGAATAACCCGGTTGCCTAAGAAGACAGTACTCTGGGAACGCTGAAGAGGAAGGAAAATAAGCTGAGTATTTTCATCCTAGAGTTTGTAATAGCATTGTGCTAATGCATTTTACACCAGAAGTCACATTTCTCGCATTTTTTCCTTCCAGAGGGTTCTGGTTTCATGTATTTCATTCTCTTACCGACAGAGCCATCTAGTGGATGAGACATCATTTGTTAGAATGAAATTCAATTCATCACGCTGTAAGGATAATACACGCAGGATCTTCACAGCAGCCTGTAACAAACTAGCATATCCGTTAGTCTAGTCAAATTTTAAGTGACTAATAAGATGTTGCTAAGTGTTGTCTTGGCTTTCGTTCCTACCGGTACAAAACTTCAAACTTTTCAACACTAATTCCCAATATTCTTTCTGAAGAGGGTGAACGTTTCATCCTAGACTCAGCCTCAGCCTGAATTCATAGAGCAAAGCTTTTTGCTTATGCAAAATCCAATATCTTCTTCAAAGCTAATGTGGATTAGCGCTGTTATGTGTTTTAAGTAAAGCTTAAAAGGTAAGGCAACACTAGTTTGAAAAAAATAAAAGAAAAAAAATGTTTCATTGTTGTGTGTTCAGTGGACAGCCACAGATATAATGGGGGATAAACATCAAGAGGGGTATAAACTTCTTAAAGTAGATACACTACAGTGTTCGTTCTATCAGTCACACCTACTGCGGAGGGTTCCTGTTTCTCTGAAATTCTTGGTTGCCCCTCTGACCTCCATGCTGCTGAATGCCACATCAACTGTTTCAGGGAAGAGGTAGGATCTCAATGGAGAGAACAGAAGGTTAGCATTGCACAGGAAGGAGGAACAGGAACTTCTAAAAATAATAGAAAATGTAAGCCAATCGTCATTAGTTGAAATAATCCACAACTAAGGTGTTACTGCCAGGCAGCTCTAGTTTAGTTAAATAACATTTAACTGTTATGCTCCTTAGGGTTCCCCTGCGTGTTTCAAAACCTTTACCATTCCAGTAGCTCTCTGTGGTCAAAATGGTGCCATTTCTCCCTGCCCTCTGCAAAAGAAGCTAATATCTAACCTTCAGAAAAGGCTACATGCTATTTAACAGCCGGAGGGAAATAGTGAGAAGCAAAGCCAATGGAACAGATTTGCAGCCTTGCCAAAATGTTGAATCTCTTCTGAAAAATACTGTTAGTCAAGTTTCCATCTGTGGCTTGCTTCCTTTTCCATGTATTAATAATTCTTTTTGGAGGCTTTTAAGAAAAAGGAAATAAAGCTTTGAAGGCTGGCAAGTACTAGATAGTCCCTACAAAAAAAAAAAAAAAAAAAAAAAAAAAGTGCAACAATCCTATGTTTCCCCTAGAGATGCAGGGAGACCCACTAGAAGCCAGACCCACTAGGGTTCTGGCAAAGTGATATCTCTTTGTTCAAACTGTGAGTATGCTTCTTGTGTCTCCTGCTACTAAACAAGGTGACAGTAAGCTCCTTCGGCACTCACTGTACATTAGCCACTGCCAGGACAACACCCATATTTAAGCAGAATGGCTTGCCATCCTTCAACACCCCACCCCACCCTATATTAGGTTATATTCATGGCAATTTATTCTGCCACTAATCAAGCTCAGGTTTTTATCAGGTATTTGCTCTGGGAAGAGAAGGCAGTTCTAGCTGCCAAAGAGGCATCTTGTGAAATCTTGCAGCAGATACTTGCCTCAGGTTATACAGAAAATAATGTATTGTGCCATCTCTATCCTACTTGTTGACAGTAGAGCAACTCCATTGTACAAAAACTGATTAGGTTAGCAACAGAAACCTGATGTATTAAAATGCATAAAAACCAATTAACAGACTGCAACTAGAAGACATCTAGATATAATCGATATGCTATCTGCTAGTGAAGCACACATCTCACATACCACCATCTAGCAACAACAAGCGAAGCCAGCGGCCATCAACAGAACATACCTAGTTTTACCTACCATTTCCAGAGATCTCAGGCTTTAGCATGACTACTACAAGCAAAAAGTTCAATTTTTACTATGAAGCTCATAGCACAGCAACAGGATGGAATTCTTTTCTCCCTTGTGTTAAAAAGGAGTCTCAAGTGGGCATCTATTGTAAAGACTCAAAGTGGGCTCCTGCTTCATTTTGATTTTAAGATGGTCTTTCTCAAAACAGTCTTGCGAAAGCCAGTAGCCTTTACGTAGGCTTGGGGAGGAAATTCTGTGAAAAGAACAGATGTCCTCTCTCCCACAGTAAGAGCTAGAACTAAGCCGATTATTAAAGAGTTCCACAAAGTACAAACAACTGTTTCTACTAGTTATTAGAGAGGTTGCACTCTGCAGACAAAGCACTGCAGTTTTGCTTCCCAGTATTTACCCAGATGTACTCTGAGGGGAATGGCCGGATCAGCTGGTATCAGTCAGGGTTCTTTCAAGTGACTGTGGATATGAGGAACAACAGATTTCCACAAGAAAGTGTTTAACATCACTATGAAATCCCTTCAGGTGCTCACTTTAAGACGGAAATACTGTCTTTAGAAAAGCATTACTGCTATATGAACATGGCTCACATGCCATGTTTTGAAGCAGATTTTTATGAAAACTCTTGTCTTTTGGTCATGTTCCTCAATCTAGGCATAAGAAAGCAATAAAGTTTCTTTAAATTGAGCTCAAACACATCATAAACATTTCATAATGTTTCTAATGCATACATTTAGGATCATTACTAACCAGAAAAAAAGCATAACAGGGGTTTTCTAGCAATCTGCAATCAAACATTGCTTTATTTACAGACAGTTCAACAAATGAATACATTAGTTCAAATTTCATGTCTGCACACAAGGGAGAGTCTTCACACATCAGAGCAGAAGAGAAAGACTAGACAGCTCATACATGTATGGACTGATAATTGATTGTATGCAAGTATGCAATTAGGTACAGACACATTCAATTTAAATATCTCAACCATTAATGTCGGTAATAACAGCCAACCCATACTTTTAGCAAAATAAAACTACAACTAAATTGAGGTTCCTACAGCTGAGCTGGTGATCTATGTGACCGCGTATAAATGTTAAAAACAAAAGCTGAAGTTAGACCTAAATTTTGTTCAAAAGATTAGCCTTTGAAAAGAGCCTTTGTAATGGATAACCATCTATATGACTTTCCCTATACACCTTTCAGATTCACAAAAGCTTTCAAATTAATCCTTGACAATGAGTTCTTTTTATATTCAGTCTTCTCTCACCAGGCAAGAGGAAAAACAAGTGAACTATTATCAGGGTTAGAATCAAATCTTTCACCTCAGGCAAGTATTGACTCAGGCTACAATAGCCTGTCTAACGAATATTAAAGTTGTGTGTTCCTAATGAAGTTTTCCCTGTATCCCAAGAGAAAAACAAGAAATACAAGAACGTAAGCTCAATGTACAGCTCTGAAGATGGGCCTGTATCTACTGTAGATCCATATGAAGCAAAAGAACACAGTGCTTTGCTTCTCAGGAAGCTGCCTCTGGCTGTATGTTCCATAAATGCAGATGCTAACACAGCTTCAAAAGATAACATTTAAAAATTCTTCATCAAGAATACCTTCTAATTTTTTAGAGTGAGTAACAGGATTAAACAAGAAGAAGGAATCAAGATGATCTTTAAAACTCAATGCATTACACAAAAATACAAAGAAGTCAAATCTAGATATCTAAGTCCACTGTTTTCCAGATGATGTGCTTTTAAGTTCGAAATCAACCTGAAATGTATTTGCCAGCTACAGAAACATGTCAGAACTCTAATGTGCCCAAGATGAGTCCTGTCACATAAGAGCAGACAAGTTTTTGTCAGAAACATTTATTAAACAAAACCGATACCAATGCACATGTAGTAAAGTTAATACACTCCTAATAAAAAATGCATATTGGTCAAGGCCAAAATTATCTTCGCTTCTGGAAGATGTTGCCACGGCCCATACCACGACCTCTTCCTCTTGCAGCCACTGAAGAAAGAAAACATCAGGGATGACATGAATTTGATATAACTACATATTTATCTCAAAAACTGACAAACCAAACATAAATAACTCTCAAAGTCTCTTGCTCAGAAGCACGGAAACTAAATTATCCTGTGAGGTTCAGAAAGTGACACAATAAGTAACAGTTTTTTGTGGAAAGAAACATAACTAATGGTTACATAGTCTTGCTATTTATAACAGATGCAGCGTGTATTAAGAGCAATGAAGTATTAACACACTTTGTGTCCTCCTGATCTGACAAGCAAAATTTGTAGCCAATGAGATTTAAGACCCCACACCCTTCCTAGGATTTGCAACAAAACTCGCTATGTTTCAGCAGATGTTACTCCCACACACATCCTTAATGCATTTGCTAGAGTTAACCAAGGCCTTTACAGCTCATGATTATTACTAAATCTTGTTGTAACTAGACTGTTCACATGAGAAGGGTACTAACGAGGGTGAACTGCAGAATAGCTAATAATTAGTTTCCCAATAATTTAAGTATCATCTTAGTATTTGATTTTTTTTTTTCTAAAAAGCTTAACAAGAACACCTGAATCCTTCCTCAAGTAGTCCAAACAGCTAACAGCTGCATTCACTGGAAAACCAAAGCTGAAAATTTACATAAAGTCTCCTCTTAACTCTAACAAAGAATATTTACCATACCTGAACTATTGTAACATGAATACTGTGCACTGGGCTGTTTGAGTCTTGACTCCCACCATACAATGAAACGAACAGAAAAACAACGCATGAAATAGTAGTCATTCAGCTTCTTATAGCTTATGCTTCCCCAGTGATAGAGATGAAAGCTTCCCAGCACCTCTACAGCAAAACAGAGGGAGGATGGGGCGGACAGACACCAGACCATAAACACACTGTACCCACCCTGAGCTTTGAGAATAGCTGCTTTTCCTCGCCCAGCTCCAGAACCCTGGTTTTTATTCTTCATGCTCTTTAGCATAGGAGCATTCTTCAACATATCCGGTAAAATTAGAAACCGTATCTTGCTGCCTCTGATGTACACCTGTTCAAGCTGCGCCACTCGCCCATCTCTGTATGTCACTGTTATGTTAGACATCTGGAAAGTAAAGATCAGTCAGTGTTCACAGAGACCTTTAACACAGGTTTGTACTCCCATACTCTTGCCTGCAGAATATAGAACCAGAATTCAAGTACCAAAGTCAAAGACTTTCCAAGCATACTGCCTTCTCAGCTGGAGTTATGACACTAGGCACCCAGGACCATTTAAATATACTCCTAAGCCTGCTACTGTTCAAGCAGAAACAGAATTTTTACCTTCTCCCCAGTTCGAGAATTAGTTCTGTTAGCTTTGTTTTCTCATATTAAATTAATTTTGATAAAGCTTTACTAGTCTTAACTATTACAGAAGCATTTTGATTTCAACAACGATCTGCACAAATTCAATCAATATTAAGCCTCCTGGGATGCCTTAAGTCATGTGCATTAAAAACAGCTCCAATGACACACACTAAATAAAGAACTTATGCAGAAAAGTTGTTCACAGAACAAAATTTTAATAACTCTGATACCATTGATAAGAATTCCCAATCCTGCTAACACCAGAAAGAATAATCTCTGTCCTCTTTGGCACACTCAGTAATCCTGAACCCATTCCACTAGGGTAAGAGCATCAGTAGCACAGTTTTATTTATCCTAAGACTAAAACCAAGGGCCTTCAAATCAAGCTGTCAATCTGCTACAGATGATCGCTTCCAAGCACAGATCAGACAGCCTTCCTTCCATCCTTCTAAAGCAGGCATACCTGACAATTCATGTTGTCTTCAGCTTCAATAAGTTTCCCTCGGTAAACTTCTCCCGTATTAGTCTCACATGTCACAATGTGGCCTTCTGCCTCGTGCAGGACTTTAATCGGCACTCCAATTGACATGGTTGCAGTGCTGTGGCTCTACACCTGTGATAAGGAAAAAAAAAAGTAAAAAAGCAAATAACCTACAAGTTGCTTTGTAGTTAGGCTTTCCCTACATGAGGTGATGCAGCGATTTTCTCTCTTGCCCAGAAACCCCATATACTTTGGCAATGCATTAGCAAAACTTCTCCAGAAAGATGCCCGCAGGAAGAAAACACTTAAATATTAGCAAAACTAAGTCTTTCCTCTGTCTCTTCCGACCTAGGAAATTCACCTGTAAACCCCAGATAACGGACCGCTTGTACCGGTAGCTGCAGCTCAGCTGGAAGCAGCCCCCAGCGCACCCCACGAAGGCCCGGGCAGCCTGCGCGGAGCGGGCCGTGCGGGCAGCCCAGCCCCGTCCCCTGGGCACCC